>JAQZBX010057202.1:0-18017 GCA_029593785.1 Cabassous unicinctus
TAATTGCTGCATTTCTCTTTACAGTTCATGCTTCATTTTTCAAAACTTATTTAAAAATGACTGTTGCAGCTTGGCAATTATGAATTCCAAAAATAAATATTGGATCATGCTTGTAAACTGGTCTGCTAATCTGGGCATGATTAAGTTATGGTTAGGACATTAACTGGGCCACATCAGTAGGACATTGAGCCCCACCCCTTGGTGGGTGGGGAAATAAAATATAAAAGGCATGGCAAAGAACAGTGTTGGAACAGTTTTCATGTTGGAGTTCTGGTGAGGAAGGAAGAAGGCCCCAGTATAAAGATAAGCCATTCACCTGAGAGTTCAGAGCTGGCCTTGTGGAGAGAAGCAAAGACTAGAGAGCCTCATAGTCTACAGCTGACCCTGTGGAGAAAGCAGAGGAGCTAAGCCTGGAGAGAAGTGCAGCCCCAGGAAAGGAGGAACCCAAGAAGTCTGAGCCCTGGCAAACTTTGGCAGCTGTCTTGCTCCAACTCATGGCAACGGACTTTGGTGAGGGAAGAAACTTATGCTTTATGGCCTGGTAACTGTGGACTTCTACCCCAAATAAATACCCTTTATAAAGACCAACCAATTTCTGGTATTTTGCATCAGCACCCTTTTGGCTGACTAATACAGAATTTGGTACCAGGAGTGGGGTAAAGCTTTTGCAATTATCAAAATGGTTGGAATGGTTTTATACATGGATAAGGGGTATTTTTTGGAGGAATTGTGAAATGCTTGATTGAAAAGGCCTAGATCACTTTGAAGAAACTGTTGATAGCAATATGGATGCTAAAGAGACTTTTTATGATGCCTTACATGTAAATGATGAAACTATTATTGGAAACTGGGGGAAAGGTGATCCATGTAATAAAGTTGCAGAGAACTTAGCAAGATTAACTCCTCGTGTTATGTGGAAGACAGAATTTGGAAATGGCAAACATGAGCATTTAGCTGAAGTAAAGAGGGAGAGTGTGGTTTAGCTTCTCCTTGTAGCTTATAGGAAAACACTAGATGAGCAAAATACACTAAGGACTGAACTCTTGGGCACAAAGAAAACAGAAACTAATTATGGAAATTCCAAGCCTCTAGAAATCAAGTTCTCAGGTGAAAGTGCCCCATTTGAAGACTTAGCTAAACCTGGAACCTGTAAATCAGGATTGAAGATGCAGTTATCTCAGAAAGACTTGTGGAAAGTCTTACTACCTCATGGCTTGGACCCCTGCTTCTTGCATGCTAAACCAACAAGATTTTTGAAAGCACTGTATGAAAAAAAACCACTGTTCACTTGGACTAAAAAGGACATGGAAAGGAAATATTGAAGAAGAACAGCTTTAAGGAGAAAACCAAGCTGAGATCTGGAATCAAGACATCACTTTGGGCCAAGAGAGGAGCTCCACCCTTGTGTACAGAGAGGGTGAGTTTGCCCCAGCAGTTGAAGAGGGTGGATGCTCCCACCCAATGTTCTGAAAGAGTTTTGCCACCCCAGGGTACAGGGAGGGTGGAGCACATTCCTCAAAGATTAGGGAGGTTAAGGTCAGCACCTGACAAGTCTGAGAGGGCTGCTCCTATCCCACATAGATTAGGGAAGGGCACGTGGTCAACTCATTGCTCTGAGAGCTTTGAGCCTGTGTGCCAATGTTTGGAGAAGACCAAGTGGTCAACTCATTGCTCTGAGTATGTTGACCCTGCATGCCAGATGTTAGGGGAATGTTGTCTTCACCTCACTGTACTAGGGGGTCTAAGACTCTAACCCAAAGATTGGGTAAGGTGTGGCAATAATCCCAACACTCTTGGAAGGTGAGACCTAGAGCTTGGTCAAAACTCAGATGCTTGATGATGGTGGAACCAAGAAAATGGCTATTGGGTAAGCCTGTGAAAAGGGTGGGTCCCCATATAGCACCAAGGAGAAGAAACCATCATCTTAATGTCTTTCAGGCTTTGAAATCGAATGGAGAATGTCCTGCCAGTTTACTGAAATGTAGAGAACCTGTGACTCATGTTTAACCTCCCAATTTCTCCTATGGTAATGAAAATATTTATCCTTTGTCTTTCCACATGTATATTGAATGCAGTTAAATGGTTTTGTAAGTTTAGAGGTCTACAGCAGATGAGATTTTGCCTGAAGACAAACTGTATTTCTTTAAAATGATTATGATATGGTTTTGAACTTGCATTGTCACTGATTTAAGGTTTTTTGAATATTGAAATGTATTTTTTGAATTCAGAGTGTGGAGTGTTGTAGTTTGGCAATTATGAATTCCAAAAATAGATATTGGATCATGCTTGTAAACTGGTCTGCTAATCTGGGCATGGTTAAGTTATGATTAGGGCATTAACTGGGCCACATCAGTAGGGAATTGGGCCCCACTTCTTGGTGGGTGGGGAAATCAAATATAAAAGGCATGGAAAAAACAGTGTTGGAACAGTTTGGAGCAGTTTTGATGTTGGAGTTCTGGTGAGGGAGGAAAGAAGGCCCCAGGATAGAGAGTTCACAGCTGGCCTTGTGGAGGAAACAGATGAGCTATGCCCAGAGAGAAATGCAGCCCCAGCAAGAGAGGAACCCAAGAAGGCTGAACCCTGGCAAACTTTGGCAGCTGTCTTGCTCCAACACGTGGCAATGGACTTTTTGTGAGGGAAAAAACTTACACTTTATGGCCTGGTAACTGTAGACTTCTACCCCAAATAAATACCCTTTATAAATGCCAACAAATTTCTGGTATTTTGTATTAGCACCCCTTTGGCTGACTATACAATGGCCATCCATTATCCTCACACATATAGACTCAACTTTCTCTAAGTCCACATTCCATTCTTAGTTCATATTCTCTACATTTTTCAGGAAAATAAAAATCAGCCATGAGATGGCCTTTCCCCATCTCCCTAACATGAACCCCACCAATATCTTATCCTTCTCACTCTGAACCTGGTGCTGACTTCCTCCAGTGTCTTCCTGTGGGGTAACCTTCAACTGCATCTCACTTAAATATTTACCTTTATTCTCTGTCTATTGCAAATTAGTAATTTCTCTTGGTTCTTCACACTAGCATTGAGAGACATCTAATGCTGATATCCAGCCACAGATTTGTTTAATAATATACACAAGTGCCTAAATCTATTTTTTCTTTCCTTTGGTTGAGCACATGCTAGCAACTCCTCTTCACCCACAGAAACATGTGCAAACCTATTGGATTTTGTTCTCTGTGAGCAAGAATTTATATTTTCTTCTTCCATTCTATCAGCTGCCAAAGGCCAGAACACTAAACTCTGAAGTCTTCATCTGTGTAACCCTATGTTACCATTTGGTGAGTAGTGGGCACACCTTGTTCTGGATGTGGGATGTCATTCCTTCCCCTCTCCTTTCCCATAGCAGGTGCACCCACATTTCCTGCTCTTAAATAGAAGGTTCTGATTTGGACTATTAGTCTTTCTTATTCTACATCTGATGGCTTTCCCTATTAACTAGTTTGAGGAATTCAGATTATTTTTTAGGTAATTCACTTGACTAATATTGAATAGCCAGTTGCAGTATGGTGCATTCAAGGCTGTGCTCCTAAAATGATAAGGTAAAAAGGGGTTTTCAGAAACAGTAGGATCTAAATCAGTCAAGGCACTGTGGGGACCCTGAGGCTTAGCAGTTTGACCTGCCCCAGTCACATGTGTGACATGTCAAGGACAGGCCAAGAGCAGGGGTCCATTGTGTATTTGGGATGGTCAGAGGTGAGAGCTCTCAATTTCCACATTTTGGCCCCCAAGGAAATTATAAAATAACAGCAATAACAACAAAGAGCTCTTGTTCCCAACAATAATGTTCACATACAAAATTTCTGCTGTGATCACCAGGCTGTTTCTTGTCAGACTGAATCTCATAGTTTTGAGATCACATCCTCTGGGTCACAGGGCAGGAGTGCATGGAGCTGTCCTGGGCTCACTCCCACTATTGATTTCTAGGATCTCAGCCATGATCCCAGGACTCCTGGGCAAGTAGTTTCCCTCTAGGATTTATGAGATCTTCCCTTCTGCAAGCCATTCACTGTGTGGATATATTGACCAGGAATTTCTTATTATTTCCCAGATAGTGGGAACCATTTGCACTGAATTGAAAATTCAGTGAAATAAGCAAAGAAAGCAGGAAATTGTCTTCTCTGGAAATAATCCTTGAATCGATTCCTAGGTCTTCTGTAAAGGAGTTTCACAAATTAGATGACTTAATACATTGCAAACATATTGTCTCAATTCAAATATATAGTTCTGGGGGTTATGCATCTGAAGTCTGTAGGGGAGAATATTTCCTATCTTCCTCCTAACCACTGGGGTATTTCTTGAACTACTTGGGCTCCAATTCCTAATTCAGTGACCACAGGTGTCCTCCTTGAGCCTGTCTTTCTGTGTTCATACCTTTCCTTCTATAAGTACAGCAGTCATGACAGAATAGGGTCCAATCCAATCCACCTTGGCTCATCTTAATTAACAACATCTTCAAAGAACCCATTTACAAATAAGGCCTCATTCACAGGGCCAAGAATAGGACTTAAATACGTATTTTGGGAGTCAGAATTCAGCCAAAAACACAATCCAACATATGGGTGAGTGGAGGACTTTCCACTGACTGGCTGTGATTGTCACTCACACAAGGGTTTATGTTCCCTAAAGTTCTTCCTAAGGGAGAGAGTGCTGAGGTTCAGGTTTAGGAGCCTGCTAGAAGTGATTATTAACTATACAGAAATGTCTACTTTCTGCTAAAAATAAATTTCAAGAGGAGTTACTTGAACAATTTCAACTAAACAGTAATTTTTAAAATATATAGTGTATAATAGTCCTTTCAGAAGATGAAATGGTCCCAAAAGTTAAGTGAGTCAAACAATGTCATTAATAATTATGGCACATATTGGATTGCATGCAGTTTGTCTGAATTTAATATGTTTGTACATTTAGCCACTGCCCCAACAGTTTATTATATCCAACAGAAATCAGCTAACAGAGGAGATAAATGGATCAGGACATTTATTGGGGATATTAGAAGTCCCTCTATTTGTGTCAAGTATTTCTTAAATATATCCATGAGAGTAGAGGCACACTGACTATATTTCCATACGATTCTTTGTTCCTTGGCTGCATCTGGTTTCCATATCAGCTCCTTCAGCAATTTCCATGGCCTGAATAAAGAAAACCCTGTACTTACAGAAGTGAGACCCCATGAAGGGGGCTGTGTTGTACTAAGGCCCAGCCAGCAGGCTCCTCCCAGAGGAGCCCCATAGAAAGGGGACTCCCACAACCCCTTTGAACTTTACTTCTTAAAGTACACCTTCATACAAATTGTATATCAACTGATGAAAGCACTGCACACATGGACTTAAATTTAGGATCCTCCTCAACCAGAAAAAATACTGTCTGTAGGACATGGGCTTCAGCAACTAGAATGTTAACTCCTTTCGGACATTTCTCTTTCTGGCAGCAGCTCCCAGATGTGAGTATCTCAGGATTTGGATACAAAGGTAATTGGGGTGATGCCTCTGAGCACAGGGCTCACTGTGGTTCTCCTTTTACCCAGGTGTTCTTTCCCAGGTGCAGCTGAAGGAGTCAGGCCCAGGATTGGTAAAGCTCCTCCAGGTAATTTCTCTCACCTACTCTGTCTCTTGATTCTCTATAACAACCAATGGATACTTTTAGCATTAGATCCTCCAGCTCCCAGGAAAGGGGCTGCAGCTGTTGACAGCAATATGCTGTAATGGTAACATGTACTACAATCCTTCAAGAGTTGATTCTCCTCCTTGAAAGACACATCCAAGGAACTGTTCTCTTTGCTGCTGAGCTCTGAGACTGCTGAAGACATGGCCATGTATTACTGTGTGAGAGACACAGTGAGGGGAAATTAGTGTGAATCCAGACACAAACTTCCACTTGCAGGAGGGGCCTGGGACACAAGTGGTTCTCAGGACCACTCAGAAGAGGGACCAACCCCAGAATCAGGTTCAAGGAAGATTTGGAGAAGGAGGTGGGTCCTCCAATGTGATAAAGTTTCCTCTTATTGCTTAAAAACATTTAATCACAAGGGATTATCCATTATGTCTATTCTGAATAATACCATGATATTTCCAAGTTTCAAACACAGAAAACATATTTGTAATGTATTATATCTATATAATATTACATAATATATTATATTGTATTGTATCACATTGTATACACACACTCATATATCATATAAGTTAGTTTTCCTTATATTGTTCTTCTAGATTTGGCTGCAATTATGAAACAACTTTCATTCAACTGACACTTTGACAATGTGCAGTTAATTCTTAGGATTTACTTCTCTGTCCTGACTTGCCCAGGAAAAGTATAACAATAATAATGACAACAGTAATAATAAAAGTGGATTTTGTACGATTGTTTAGTCACCATAAGAAAATTCTTTGGCAGGATAATTTTATAAGAATTGAAATTTAAAGACTCAATTTATTTTCTCAGAATGAGAACATGTATATCCATCCTCTCCCAGGCCATTCAGAGTTCCTGGTCACCAGACTTAGCTTCCCACCACTGTGTGGAGCCCCATGACCTCAGAAGATCAGGAGCAGAAAGAGGAGACAACCTCATGTGACCTTGGGTACATCATCCAGTTGCCTCACCTTTTTCTCTCCATCTTGGGTGAGGCATCTGCACTAATTTAGGTTGTAGATGTTCCAAACACACATCAGGCTGCTCCTGACAGGGACAGCTAGCCTGGTGGAATTAGAAATATCACCCATTTTCACTGGGAGATTATGTCTCATCGGATGATCAGAGCCTCAGCTGTCATCAGAAGCCTGGAATGCTCCCTGAGCTATCACCTCTGAGGAAGGTGCTGAATTCTCCTGAGAGCAATGAAAAGATAAATGTGGCACATGGCAGGTCTTAAACTTTGTTTCTGCACTAACAAGCTGGCCTCTGCCCCAGGATGGGCTCAGGTTCACCTACCTCACTTGTTACCTGGAAATGGACTTTGACTGAAAGCTGCACCTGTGTAGTATGACTGTGGGGTCTAATAGCTCTGAGCTGTAGGTTGAGACTGGGGCAGGAGTTGGGTGGGGAAACAACAAATAGGAAGGGAGGGAGCTGTTTGTCAGGGTCCAGTCTCCTCCAATCCTGGACGGAAGTGTCCTGTTCTTTCCATTTATTGAGCTCTGGGAGTCACAGGATGTCCTTCAGGTGGATGTTTCCCAAGGAGGTACTGCAGGTCCTTTGGGATTTGAGTATTTAGAGATATGAATTTCAAAATGTAGTAGACTTGAGACTATACTAACATGACCTGTGAGGAGTTTCAGTTGAGTTTTCAGAACTCTTGATGGATTCAGCCCAGTCCTCACTGAGATTCAACTGTGACATTAGTATAACTCTCCATTTCAAAGCCTGAGGATCTGAGTTTCAGAACTCTGAGTAATATTGAACAACCTCTCTTTATAAGCATGTGGACTATAAATATGTCCTTTAATTTATTCTCTCTGCTGTACATTTTTCACAGGAAGTTGGGATATATTTAATTATTTTAAGGTAAAACACCAATGGCCACAAGGAACTATGACATAAGAACAAAGTACCAGGTGAGGATGGGGAATCCTGATGGTGGAAGAGGTTATCAGGGAGTTGAGGGCTCTGATGACCTCTTTCAAATGCCAGAGGCCAGGGAAGAAATGGCCAGGTTGTGGGTATTTGCTTGATCATTACAGGTGAGGAATGACTGGGGAAGTGTCCAGTGAACCATCCTATGTCATGCAGCTCCCAAGGTCTGATCTTGGATGTCGATACAGTTCAGAAGTCTATTGGATGTAATACTGTATGTACTGGCCCAGCATCCTCTCAGCTTGTTCAGAGACTGCTGATAGGAAGAAGGTGTTAAGGGCTTTAATGATATTGTTCCTGATAGAGGAGAGAGAAGCAGAAGAGATATGTTTTCCTTTGAAGATGGAGTTCGAAAGACTTCAGAAATTAATTTTGTACCATCACCACTCTCTCTCTCTCTCTGTGGACTGGTAGCTTCTCTGGGAAGTAGGTCACAGGCCATGAATGTATTTTGCAAGAAGATACTTGATTTCTAGTTTGTCAGCTCTACATATAGAAAGATATGTCATTGCAAGGTAGATCAAAACCAGAGTGCTACCCATATATAATTGAGTTGATTTGGATGGTGATATTGGTAACTTTTGTTCAGATGACATTTAGTTGGGACTTTGGACTTGATGCTAAAATGAGTTGAGACTTTTGAGGATGTTGAGATATGATGAGATAGTTTGCATGTGGTATGTACATGAACATTTTGGGGCAAGAAGTTAGATTGGTAGATGAATAATGTCCCCCCAAAGATATCCAGGTCCTAACACCTGGAACCTCTGAGCTGTGAGTGGTCCCCTTAGCCCTAGCTGTGCATTCTTCTTCTGTAACCTATTGAGATACAACCCTTGATGCATTGAAACTGACAAGTTGCACATTCATTTTTTTTTCAGTTTGTTCACCAGTGAATATTTGACATGCAATCTGTCAACCAAGTTTGCTTGCAATGCGGAGACTACAGCATGAGCCTTAGAAGCCAGTAAAAATCATGAGACTCTCTACACAAAGTCATGCTTGGTAATTGCATTGCTTTAAAATTCCTCCTCACACAACAAAAAGGCAGATGTGCTATTGTTAACACCTCTTTCCATAATTGGGTAACTACCTCAGGGGAAATGGAACAGGAGGTGATTAAAATTCAATGGCAAGCTCACTTTAAGTAAGGTTTAAGTCAAATTCTATGTGGGGCTTCTCTAGCTATCCCTCAGGGGTAGGGAAGTCTGGATGCAGCCATTACTTAGGTCTGATCACCCTACTTAGATTAATGTATGCATAAGTGAAGGCCTTCTGCTGTGCAGAAATTTCTGGTGTTCCCAAATCTTTGCTGACAACACTGTTGAGAGCCACAGTCTAGCATGCCTGAACTGTATCCACCTTCTTGTCTGAAGTGGCAGGAGGACTTACATTGTAGAAGATAATTCGGTACAGAAGGCTGGACCTGGTAGAGAGGCCAAGAAGTGAAACATGAATATGCCCAATAGGAGTTGCTACTGTCTTAGTGTCTGAAGGAGGCTTGTGTTTGTAAGTGTTAGGAATCACTCTTACCTTAGAGACCAGGTGATATCCATGTATTTGAGAGAATTTGATGATCCTTGTGTCTTATGATTATAGTTATAGGCCATTCTCCCTGTAAGTGATGAGTGAGTGTGGCTACTTCTTTCAATGAACTTCTTCAGAGTCACCTGGCTGTCAATTGACAGTTATAAAGTGTCAAAATCAAGTATCATAAAGTGTTTTTTAGTTTATTAAAGATTATTTCTTAAGGTGTTGGCAACAGAAGCTAAAATTTTTTAATTTATTTTATTACTCATGCTCTTGTGTATGTGTGTATATATATATATAATTAGATAATCATAGGAATAAGAGTTTAAATGGCCATGATTTGTGCATTAATTTTGGTATAATTAATGGTTAATTGTAAAGATTTAAGAGCGGGATGAATAGGCTATTGTCTGGGGAGAGGGTAGGGATAATGATTCATTCTTTGAGGAGATGATCTTGGATTACAGGCCAAAGCCCCACAGAACTTTGTTTCATGCAATAGTACAGGTTTATTGCCTTGATTGGCAGGGTCAGTTCCATTTGACATGGAGGCATGAATTTGTTCTTACTGCAGGTGATGAGTTTAGAGCACCACTAGGGGTAGCTGTTCAATAAGATTTGTTCCAATTGTCACAATTCCTAAGTGGCTGGGGACTGGGTGTTTGAAAAGCAGATGAAGGCAAGGCTCTCCAGTGCAGGGGCCAAGTGCCCCAAAGTAGGCACCCTGGGCCTTATAAGCAAAGATCAGTGACTCTGATGTGAGTCCCACTAATGTCCTGCCAATGGCTCCACCTCATGGATATTTTGAGCCTTGCCAAATTTTGACCATTTCTCCCCATTAAATTGAAAGTTTGGGAGTCCCTGTACAAATATTTTCCACTGTTTAATCTCAAAGTGAGGCCTCCTCAGTTTGGAAGATAAACTCTGGGTCTCTTTTGATTGAATGCTCAAAGAAATATTTTACTTGTTGCATCATCTCAATCTTTTAAAATAACAATTGGGACTCATTAATTGTCTGCCAGTGCACATCTGCTTTGGCAGTTATATCCACTATGGATAGTGTCTTTATTTTCTTCTTTATATTATAAATATTTATGTCACTAGCCTTCTAGTATTTAGTGTTATTCATCAATTGTTTCATTTTTTGAATGAGAGTGCCAACTCCAATACAAACTTAAAGTCTTACATCAGTCTGCCCCTTCTTTCATGTCCCATTCAGCAAAAAACATTAAAATTATTTTAAATATTTAATCAAATATAAATTTTCAGTCTTTCCAATTTGGGCTTCCACATTAGGGTCCTGCCTCCTGCTATTTGTGGTGATGGGAAACATTTGTTTTTCCTGTTGACTGGACTCATAGGCAACTGTTTCTCTCTCTAGGGAATCCCAAATGACCTCATGGGGCTCTGGGTTCATTTTTACTGGCATGATTCTAGTGAGATCGTTAGTCATTTTTCCAGATGTCAAGAGTCCAACATCAGGTCTTTGTCATTCTAATATGCATCAGCTCTGAGTAGAGCTCGTGAATATTTCACTTGAGTCCTACATTTCTCAAGCAACTTAGGAACATACCCTGGTGTCTTAGGTGCTGCTAGTACAATATGCTCAGGCACCCTTTTTGTGGCACGATAGTTTCTTAGACACCTGTCATCAGACATTTAGAGCCTCTCTAAACCATAAGATCAGGGAAGAAAGAACAACAACATGGAGACAGTATCAAAATAATCATTGTAGACCCTTGCATCACAATGGCTTCTGGGGAACTATTATGCTTCCAGTGGAGGGGTGTCCCCTCAGGCTAGTAGTGTAAGACCCATACACATGGGCCACAGGCTTAGGGGTTGGGGTCTCCCAAAACAGGATCCCAACTGCTGTGGACCAGGTGGTGAGAGATCTATCACACTCTCTTAGTCCCAAATACTCTCAATCCCATCCACCTCACTCATGAGTCACAGCTCCTGAAAAGGGGTGCCTATCTTCTGTTTTGCAGGCTTCTACTGTAGGGCCATGACAAGCCATTCCCTATGTAGCCAATGTTGTTCAGTGATGCAGTGTTATGTCAACCAATAATAGATTTTCCCTTTTGGAGGAGCATTCACAACCACAGAGTCTGCCCTCTTGCTATACTAGGGATGGGAATTAGTAAAACCTGAGAAAAAAGTAGATCTATAGTACTGCCAATTTGGGGTGGGAAGTCTAGGCATCACCACACAGAGGAAACAGGAAGCAGCACAACATAACATGGACATAGGTTGGGAAACCATGGAACTTTCCCAGTTTGAGCTCTGTGAGAGGTCAGGTTAGTAAGCTAACAGCAGCCAAAAGCCATTATGCCTCGTTTCCCATGGTCATGAGCAACATACCATGCTTTCCGAGATATTTGTTTCAAATTGGTTAAGTTGGATCTTAAATTTGGGTTCAGCCAGTTCAACACAATGGAAAATTGAATTTATAATGCATGAGAAAAGATAGTTTGCTACTCACAGGTCCCAGAGAGAGGGGAGAACCATGAGTTACTGCCAGGAAATGCAGTCATCTTAGGTGGCTCAGTCAGCAAGTTGTAGCACACAAGCAGAGAATTATGGAACAAATGTCTTGTACTTTTATTGGGATCCAGTGTTTGATGTTAGTAGATTTTCCATGGGATTCAAGGTTTGATTAGTTTACAGCAAATGCATGAAAAGTTATTGGGGGTATAGGGCATTAAAAACATTTTTTTATTTATATTCTATTTTTTAAAGATACTTAGTTTATACAAATGTCACATAAAAATTATAGGGGAAAGGGCAGGTTAGAATACCCAGGGCATGTAACTATGAATCTTGTCATGCCATAATTCAAGACAGAGGAATGTCATATGCCCAAGGGGGGTGGAGAGGAAGGAACAGAAAAGATCAAAAGGGGTATCTAGTGTTAAATTGAAAAGTTTTTAATTACTTTACAGTAATGGACAAAGGACATGGTAAATATAATAAAAAATTATTAAACTCTACAGTCTAAATTGCAAACTATACTGTAAACCATTGAAAATGTTTAGTAGCTATGTCTCACTATCTGTATAACATTTATAACAATGCTACCATCCAGGAAAAAAAAGAGGTTTTAATATGGGGTGGGGAAGGGGGAGGGAGGTTGGGTACATGGGAATCTCCAGTATTCAATGTGTGACTTTGCTGTGACCTAAATATTCTTTGAAAACTAAATGAAAATTTGGGAGACACTGGAGAATGAGAGGGTGAAGATGTCATGGTACATACTGGACATCCAATAATGCAGTGATAAAAGGAGAAAACAAATAGTTATTTTTTTGTTTATTCCCATTTTCTTTTTTTGAATTTCCCAATCTGTTAATATTTTATTTTTAGTTCTTTTTTTCTGAGTTTCCTTGTATTTTATCTCTTACATTTAAGCTTATCATTATTATTTCATTTTCCTATTAATTGTATTTGGTTATTATATGGGCTTCATTTTCAAGGCAGGTTCAGATCACAGATGGGTTTCAATGGGGGCTACAGAGGACCATTGGTGGTGGGTGTCTGGGATGGGGGATTCATGAGAGGAAGTTCATCTGAATATACATGAAAGATATATAAAATTGTAAAAGTGATTGAGGGATGGGGAATGGTCATGGTGGGTAGAAAATCACTCAATAAATTAGGGAATACTGAATTCCAAGCCCGGAGAGCTCTGCCACATTCTCCAAGGGAGCAGCAACAATCCCCTGAGTGGAGGGGCAGTGTCTGGCAAAAGAGGATGGCCCACTGTTGGGTTCTTGTTATTGATGGCTAGTCTTATGAGTCTTTGCTCTTGTAATTGAAACTTGGCCTACTGTTATGGGGTGCCTAAGTGTTGCCATCTGAGAACTCCTTGTTGCTCAAATATGGCCTCTCTCTAAGCCAAACTCAGCATATGAATGCATTACCTTCCCCCCAACATGGGACATGACTCCCGGGGATGAGCCTCCCTGGCAATGAGGGATTAATACCAAGTGCCCACTGGAAGCACAACTGGAAAAAAAACCTTGAGTAAAAGGGGGAAAAGATAAAGACAAATGAGTTCATGTGGCTAAGAGACTTCAAAGAGATTCGGGAGATCATCCCAGAGTTAATGTTTATGCACACCTCAGTAGGATCTCAGAGAACACCAAAGTGGATATCACCCCACATAGAGGGGCTCCTGAGGGTTCTGGAGACATCCAGGTACTATATAAGGGGGATAGCCCCAGAAATTGATGCCTTATCAGTGGGCTCTACCTTGGAATCTGTGCTCCAAGATCTGTGCTCTGAGAGTGACAGAGTTGGTCCCAAATAAGTCCTCCCTGCACATGGTCCATCATTCCCTTCTATTCAAACCTATATGTGAGGCTGAAGTTTGTATGTGTACTTCCAGACACTGGAGCATCTGGCCTGTCTATGTGCCAGCTGTGCCTGGAATCTCAGTGGAGCTGCAACTCCTACTTTACAGCTCGGTGGACTCACCCAGGTCACCTGGTGAGGAGACAATAATGTGCAATGGCCATCCCAGAGAGTGGAGAGAGCCTGCAGATGAATGCAGGATAATCCCACCCACTGTATCCATGGGATATAAGCCCACTTTCACTTGGATGTGGAGTGGACATGACCATTCCAGTCCCCTCAGGATTGGGCGAAGTGCTATGGACTAGAGTGGACTTACTGGTATTCTGTTGTAAACATATTGTGACTCAAGCAATGGAAAAAATTATAACAGTCAGGTGGAGCCAGTCACCACTAGACACTTTTGGTGTGGGGAGGGGAAGAGCAGTTGTAATGCAGGGCTTTTTCAGGACTTGAGGGTTGTCCTGAATGACGTTGCAGCGATGGATACAGGCCATTTTACATCAGCATATACCATGCAGAACTGTGTGGGAGAGAGTGTGGTCTACGATGTGAACTGTGGTCTATGCTTAGTGGCAAAGCCCCAGGATATGTATATCCATTGCAGGTGATGTGCCACACTAATGAAAGATGTTTATGTGAGATGTTATGGGAGGTATTGTAGGTGGAGATCATGGGAATCCCTGTAATTTTTGTGTAGCATTTATGTAATATAATCATCTTTTAAAATATATATATATGTAATACCATTTATGCAAGCAAATGTACATATATGCATATATATTTATATAACATTTCACAAATATTGGTTTGTATTGGGAAAATTTTGATTTTTACCCACAATAAATAAAAAGTGGGAAAAAAAATAAAATTATAGGGGATTTCCATGTGTCCTGTTCCCTACACCTCCCACATTTTCCCACATTCACAACATCCTTCACTAGTGAGGTACATTCATTGCAATTGAACACATTTTGGAGCATTGCCACTAAGTATGAATTAAAGTTTACATTGTAGCTTATACTCTCTCCCACCCAATTCTGTAGGTTATAGCAAGATTTATAAGGGCCTGTATCTGTTGTTGCAATGTCATTCAGGACATTTCCCAAGTTCCAAATGTGCCCCAGTATTATACCACTTTTCCCCTCTCCCTGCCTTCAGAATATCCAGTAATCACTGCCTCCACATCAATAATATAATTTCTTCCATTGCTAGATTTATCATAAGTCTATAGTAGAACACCAGTAAGTTTACTTTATGCCATAGTTCATTTCCAATCCTTAGGATTCTGGGATTGTGATATCCACTCTACCTTTAATTGAGAGGGTCTGTGATCCTGTAGGGCCAATGGGTGGGACTTTCTTTCTTGCAGTTGTAGACTCTCTTGGTTCCTTGGTATGCTAGTTGTCCATCATCACCTCCATGTTAGTTGTCCTGGGTGAGATCAATGAACTGCAGAGTAGATGTTACAGCTCTAATGATATTCAGGGCCCAGGTGGCACATGGACAGCCCAAAGATTTCAGTTTCTTGGATGTACATCTACAAACTCTAGTACTAATTATAGATTTCAGTAGAAGGGGCAGAAGAGTGATGTGTAGGAAACCACAACTGAGTCCTATTCTCACTCTGGGAAGCATAACTTCCAAAGCCGGGCCCACTGGCAAGGCACCAAACTCCTGAGCCTTCTGCCCTGACTATAGTGTCTGGATGTCTCCAGAGGGGTATAGGGCATTTTGGAGGTTTACCTTATCAATTGGGATAAACTGTACTTTTTGATGATCTCTGTGAATGGTATCCATGTTGGTCTCAGATGTAGGTTTGGGCTCTGGGGAAATTCCTGCCCTAGAGTTGGAAGCTTCTTATTAACTACTTCCCTGGTCAGGATTGAGTCAGGTGGTTTATCCAATGTAAGATGCTGCAGTAGCACACATAGAAAATTAAGTCATGTACCCTGAATTCCATTTGTATGTGTATATCAAAAATTATTGGACAGAGGAATTCAAATCTACATTTGTACACCAATGTTAGTAGTTGCACTAAAAACAATAGCTAACAGGTGGGAGCAGTGCATGTTTATATCAACTGAAAAATGGATAAAGAAAATGTGGTATATACACACAAGAGGATATATTTCAGTTGTAAAGAAGGATGAAGTTCTAATGAATGCTACAATATGCTTGAACCTTGATAATGATATTCAGGTAAATAGAGAAAATATAAAAGGAAAAATATAGTATTTCATTTATATGAAATATATAAGAAGGGAACATTCATAGAGAGAGGAAGCAGATTAGAGGTTGTCAGTTTCAGGGGAAGTGCTGAATGGAGATGGTGTTTCTGTTTGAGGTGATGAAATTATTGTGAAAATGTTTATGCTTCTTGAGGCACAAAATTTTAAATATAATTAAGATTGCTCAATCTTATACGTGAAAATATTTAAAGTTGGAAAACTTTTTTGTACCTATTATCATAATATTTTTTAAAAAATGGAATAAAGTATTGCTACTTGCTACAGCATGGATGGACCTTGGGAACAGTATACTAAGTTAAAGGATCCAGTCCAAAAGGCCACATACTTATCGATTCCTTTAATATCAAAGTCCAGAGTAAGGAAACCTATAGGGACAGAGAGTATATTGTTGGTTGATTAGGGTTGAATGGGAGGAGGAAGAATAAGAGGGTGATAACCTGGAAAGTATCAGTATCAGTATCAATGATTCTTTTTTTTTTAATTTTAAAGCAGTTTTATCGAGATATCTTTGTATAACATACACTCTTTCTATAGTGCACAATCAATGGTTTTTAGTATAATCACAGTGTTATGCATTCACCACTACAAAAATTTTGCAACAATTTCATTATTCCAAAAAGAAAAACTCCACACCCATTAGCAGTCAACTTTCAATCCCTCTATCCTTCCTTTGCCCTACATAAACACTAATCTAATACCATATTTGTAAATTGACTTATATTCACATTCTGCATAAATGGAATTATACAATATGTAGTATTATGTTTCTGGTTTCTTTCACTTAGCATAATGTGGGCTTTTTTTGCCTGATATTAACATCTTGTAACATGAACATACATTTGTTCAGCTTCACAGAAAACAATCTTATATATTATATATTACTCACATTCATATTTCATATGAGGTTTTACTATGCTATCAGTCCCATGTTACATTTTTTAGTTTTCTTTCCAGTAACATACATGATCTTAGACTTTCCCTTTCAACCACAGTCATACCAATATAATAGTACTTCTAGTTACAAACACTATGCTGTGCTTTCACCTTTTCTATTCATTTCCAAAAATTAAACAACCTTTTTACCAATTCTGCACAGGTTACCTCTCAGGTTTCATTTCTCTGGCATCATTCTATTTTCTGGTGACTTATACTCTAATTATTAACTTCATTAGTTTACACAATATATTTAGTTCATAATAGCTTCCTCATACAGTATTTGTCTTTTGGTCTGGCTTGCTTCCCTCCCTTAGTCCCACATGCTTTCAGTCCCACCTCACTCATGAGTCACAACTCCTGAAAAGTGATGCCTACCTCCTGTATTGTAGGCTTCTACTGTAGTGCCATGACAAGACCTTCCTTAAGTAGCCAATGTTGCTCAATGATGCAGTGTCAGTGTCAACCAACAATAGATTTTCCTATTTAAGTGGGCACTCAAAAGCACAGTGTCTCCCATCCTGCCACACTACACATAAGCATTAGCAGATCCTGAGGAAAAAGGAGGTCTATAGGACTGCAATTTGGGGTGGGAAGTCTAGGTTAAGACCAGCAGAGGACACATGGAGCAGCATAAATTAGCATGTAGGTAGGTCAGCAAGTCTTGGACCTTTCCAGATAATGCTAACTCTATGAGAGAGCCATTTAGTAAGCTGAAAATAACATCATGGTAATATCTAACTTCTCTATATCCTTCTATGAATTCACACTCCACATGACCCATCAACAAATTTGTGAGAAGGCAACTCAAATGCCCATCCCTGCACGGAGATTAAAAAACAAGCAGAAACAGTCAAAACCAATTTCATTAGGGAATATATATGTCATCCCTTGGGGTAGCCCCACAGTTACCATTTTCCAAAAGCCATCCTTGATCCTTTGTCATATGGGGCTCCCTGATTAGCTCATTGAATACATTTCTGGCTTGGATGTAGAGGAAATTGGGTGTGGTAATAGTAAACCCAAGGGTGAGGACTCTGTCCTCTGGGTGATCAGCCAGAATCCTCGTGCCAGGGGTGCCCTAAGACTAGGACCTCCCTTCATAACCTTCCATTTTGTAAACATACTTATCTTCCAAGTACAAATTGCCACATGGGCAGACAGATGAAACCATCATTCTCATTTACTTAAATGAAGTTTCTGCCCAGTCTTGAAGATATTTTCTGGGCATCATGGGCCTCACCCAAAAGAACATGAAATCCTTGTGGTTCTTCCTCTTTCTGGTGGCAGCTCCCAGCTGTGAGTGTCTCAGGATTCAGATATGAAGGTAATGGGCATGCTGCCTCT
>JAQZBX010057203.1:0-18018 GCA_029593785.1 Cabassous unicinctus
TTTTTTTTTTTTTTTTTTTTAAGGTAAGGGGCAGGAATTGAACCTGGGACTTTGTATGTGAGAAGCCGGCACTCAACCACTGAGCCACATCAGCTCCCCTGAGTTGGTTTTTTTGTTTGTTTGCAAGGTTCATTCCTGTTCCGACCTCAGTTGCTCTTATCTTATGATAATCCTATGATTACATTCATTATTTATGTTTTTTGGTTCTGTTTCATAAATTTTATCTGTGCTTGTGTACTTATCCTATAATCCTACCTTAAGAGAAATCATTTTGCTATGTTTCCTCTCTTTTGAATTCCCCTCCTACTTGGAGGTTCTTAGAATAGTGCTTATACAAAATAGGTACCTAATGAATATTGGTAGCTGAAGTCAGTCTTTATTTCATTTGAGTTTATTTAATAGTTATAATTATTTTGCTTGCTTTCTAGGCACACAAACAAATGGTCTGGACTTTCAGAAACAGCCTGTGCCTGTTGGAGGAGCAATCTCAACAGCCCAGGCCCAGGCTTTCCTTGGACATCTCCATCAGGTAGAATGTTCTGCTCAACCATAAATGAGACTAAAAAAATGGAAGAATAAAATGCTTGGACTTGGGGAAGTCAGAATATGCAACTTTTTACATTTTTTAAGTCTGGTGCTAATTATATCTAATTGTATCATTCTGAATAGTTAGTATAGAATCCTATAGTTTAGTTGACTGCATAGCCCTTGACCCCACAACTGCTGCAAAAAAGAATCCCTTGTTATAAATGGAATGTGTATAACAACTAGGTCACTGTTTTTATTAAGTCTACAGTGCCTAACTGAAGGTGATAAATTATCAGAATCATCCAAAATAATTGAGCCACCATTGCCTGAGCTCATATCCCTTCTTCAAAACCATTTTGGTTTGAGCAATTTCTTAAACTGCTCAGATCCTTTTGCTTGACTGTGATACCCTGAATTGGGGTTCAAATTGATCTGTCTCGACTTTATTACCCTTATATCACATGAATTTTTCCTGAGTCTAAAAAAGGCTATGGGTCCTATACACCCATCTTTTAGCTATAATGTATAGGGAAAGAGAATACAAAAACAAATACTGGCTCCACAAGAGTTGTGGGATATGGGAGCTGGTTGAAAATAGAAAGCAAACAGTGAAAACAGTTGGGAAATGGATTATTAGAGTGTCGGCAACCTCAATTTTATATTCACTATTATGTATTAGAGCAGTACTTTGCATGTCTTGGTGGTGCCTTCCTCATTTACAACCTAGGACTAACTTAATGGTCATAATGTGTTGGGCAGCAATGTTGTAGTAGTGGCGCTAGTAATAGTGGTGCCTGATGATGGTAGTGTTGGTGACAGCTCACATGGACATAAAACCTCCCAGCTGACATACTGACATGGTAAAGGGAAGCCCTAACACAAATTATTTTAAGTTATTGTGAACTGAATATGGATAATACTACTCTAGTCTTTTCATCAGAATATATAAGCTATAAAAGAAGCTCCTCTACTAGAAAACAGGTGAAATTCTAGAAGGCTAATCTTAAACCCATTTATTTGTTTACAAATTCAAAGGAATAATTAAGGAGGCAACAATTATCTAAATATTTTCTAGAAAAACAAAAATGTTTTCATTGTAATTTTCTTCTAAGAACATACTCTAGCACCCAACAATTTTTTTTTTTTAAGAGGAATATTATTTTTGGTAGAGAATAGTCAATTATATGGCAAATAGTAAGCATCTGTATCTGGCTTAAATTTGTGATAGTCCAAACAAGTTTTTTTTTGTTTTTTTTTTTTAAGTCCCTGAAGGTACAAGATAATATTCTGTTTTCTCATCATTCCAAGATGAGTGCAACTCTTGTTATATCAGTGCCAGGGTCTCCATATCTAACCACTGATTACTAACATCATAGAACCTCCAGTACCACCCATCCAAAAGACTGTAAACTAAAGAATTCAGTTTGAAACCTTGACACCATTAAATCCCCCCTCAAGACACAAGTCCCTGCAGAATTGTTCACATCTGACTAGATATATAATTAATACCCAGCATGACACTTACCTTTCCATTCCCCTTATTGACCAGGTTAGCGCCCTGAACCTTTTTTTTTTTTTTGCCATGATGATAACAACACATATACACAGAATAGGTTGTTTTAGGTCTGTTGCCCATATACTTTAATAAATTCCCTTAAGATGGGAACCTTTTCTTGCTCACTGCTGCACCATCATTTATCAAAGAGTCTGGAATATAATAGGTGCTCAATAATTATTTGTTGACTAGATGAATGACTGAATGATAAAATCTATGGTAGTATGGAGGAAGAAATAATTAGCTCAATCTATACAATCTAAGACATTTATTATAGAGAGGATGATTGTTAAGCCAAATCTTTAAATGTTGGGAACTAGCCAAATGGAGTAGTAAAGGGATATTCTGGGAGGAACATCATTTTTTTTTAATTTTTATTTTTAACTCTTTATTTTGAAAAATTTCAAAGCTATTGAAAAGTTGCAACAACAGAACAGTGTTCACCTGAAAGCTCTTCACCTGCAATCACCAGCTGCTACTATTTTACCACATTTATTTCATCTCTCCATATGTGCGTGTTTATACACATGTACAAAATATTAATTTTTTTTTAAAAAGATTTATTTATTTATTTATCGCCCCCTTGCTGCTTGTGTTTTACTGTGTCCATTCGCTGTGTGTTTCTTCCGTGTCTGCTTATCTCCCCCTTGCTGTGAGGTCCTGCTGCATCAGCCCACCGCGCTCGCCGGCACGCTCTCACAAGGAGTCCCCGGGAAGCAAACCCGGGGCCTCCCATATGGTAAACGGGGGCTCTATCCCACACCCGCTTCCCCAAAATATTAATTTTTTGCTAAATCATTTGAGAGTAAATTGCAATCATTATGAGCTTTTATTTCAAAATATTTCAGCATATATTTTCTAAAAACATCATTCTCTTATAAAACTACAGTGATCAAATTTCAGAAATTTATTGTTGATGTAATATTACTATCCAATATGTAGTCCATATTTAATTTTTCCTCATCCATAAGCCAATCTATGTCTTGTGTTTAGTTGTTATGGCTCTTTAGTCTTCTTTAATCCAGAGCAGTTCTTCAGCCTATCCTTGCCTTTCATGATATTGACACTTTGAGGAGTAGAGGCCAGCTCTTTTATAGAATGCCCACCGATTTGGGTTTGTTTAATTGTTTCCTCATGATTGGATTCAAGTTAGGAGTTATTGACAGGAAGCAGCAGAAATGATATTGAGTCCCTCTTAGTGCCTCTTACCAGAAGACACACAATATCACCTTGTCCCATTATTGTGATGTTAAGTTAGATAATTTGATTACGTGGTATTCATTGTAAAGGTAACTTTTGTTCTCCTTGTAATTAATAGTCTATAAGGAGATACTATAATACTATGTAAATATCTTGTTCCTCAACAGTCTTTATCCAGGAACATGATGATTTTAAGTAAATTAACATAGAAACTTTATCTTCTTTAAATCATTCAACCTGAAAGTTTCCCATGGCTTTTTGGCCGACTTGTCCTTAGCCTTTAAGCCTTAAACACATCATCTCTTCAGATAGACCTCCCTGTTTATGTTACATCTAAAATTTGTTGTCTGTAATATGTGTGCATTGTGTGTGTGTTTGGGTTTGATGTTTTTGAGGGTTCTTATCTAACAAGCCTCAACTGTCAGTTTTAAATAAAGAACATAGCAATCTGTTAATTTTGGCCCTGAACTGTCTACTGAGCCCCAAACAAACACTTAGTTTAAGCTCAGAACATCTTGATGCAATGTGGTATTTCCAAAATGGATCTCATTATCTTCCCTATCCCTGTTAATTGTACTACCATTTTTCCAGTCTCTCAGATTTGAACTCTGGAGTAATTCATGACTCTGTTTTCTTCATCTATATCCATTCAGTTGCCAAGATTTTTTATGTAGTACTTTGCTGTGAGTTTCATTTTTCCTACTTTTTATTCCCACTGTCTCATTCTAGTTTAAGCCTCCTTTTTTTCTAGCTTAGTTTGTTGTCTCTTAGCTGATTTTTCTATTTTATTTTTCTCCACATTTTAGTCTTTCTTTGCTTTCAGGACATGGACATTTTTGAAGAGTACTAGCCAGTTTTGTACAGTGTTTCTCAATTTTGGTTTGATGTTTCAACATGACTAAATTCAGGTTATGCGCTATTGGTAGGAATACATCATAAGTAATGCAGGATTCTCAATACATCATATCAGGATATACATGTCTCTGTATTGGTGACTAGTTTGAGCATGTGATTTCTTGTCTGCCCTTTGTAATTAATAAGTATCTATGGATACAGAGTTGAGAATATGTAAATATCCTCTTACTCCTAAATCTCAACTGGTAGTTACAGCATCCACTGCTACTTTTGCCTGAATTGTTATTGTCATGATTGCCAAATAGTGATTTTCTAATTTCATGTCGACCTTTATTTTAATAAAACCAGAGTTTGAACTTTCTGAATGTATGAAATGTATTAAATATTATGACAGATTTTTATGTGTGGCTTAAAGAGTAGATTCTTTATTTCAGTCAAAGTTATGCAAGTCAGTGTTACTAAGAGCTTGACTGTGTAGGTATGTACCTATATATAAGATTTCTACTCTGTTTAATAAGTGGAAATTCTGAAATAAAGATAAGTAAACAATTCTGGTTGTTTATAACCGTAGAGATAAAGTATGTAGGTAGCTTGTTCTCATTCCCTTAATACAGTGTAGAAGAGGTATTGAATTTTTAGACTCTTAAGAGTCCTAGGACTACAAAAAGAATGTTATGTAAGGAATATCCAATACAAATGTGGTATGACTGATTATTATGTTAATTTATTATGTTATGATTATTATGTGGGAAAACATTTTCAGAAAATAATTAAGTTAAAAGCATTTTCTTGTGGGGGGTGGTAGGCAGACTGTGAGCTTGTCTATAAAGTTTTAATCCCCCAGAGTAGACATCTTTGTATTCTCAGATTCTAGCTCACTAAAATAAACTTAGTAGAAGCTCTTGAAATTTATTGATGACAATTTCTAGTGATGAATGTCAACAGTATTGAGATTTGAACTTCCTCTGATTACTTTATTTATAGGTCCAGCTCGCTGGAACAAGTTTACAGGCTGCTGCTCAGTCTCTAAATGTACAGGTAAACTGGGATACAGAATTATGGGTCAATTTTTCAATTTTTTCCCCTGCATTTTTCTGATTTTCTCCATTGAACATGTGATAATTTTATAATAGTGAATACTTAGAAGTGTTCCCTTTTTTATTACTGAGTTTCATATAGATCCAAATAATGATAATCACTGCTATTAATGAAAGTCAATTTTATAATCTGTTGCTGTGAAGGAACTAAAGTTTCAGCAGAAAAATTCTACTTTCAAAGTTTTATGTGTAAATTCAGTAAAAAATGTTTCTAAGTTATACAATTATAACACATAATGTAAACACAAAGCTGAATAATCTCTTAAATGGTGTTTAGTTTCCAAAGGTCTTTTTGTAAGTGGTTTTATTTATCATTTTTAATGTCTTAGGAAAACATTACAGTGCAGAGGAGAGAGCACTGGACTGACAAAAACAGGAGTGTTAGATTTGAATTCTGATTCTTTGGCAAGTCATTTGACCACCTGGGGGCCTGTTTTTACCTGTATATGCAGGGAAATTTACAAAATTGCTAGGTTCCTCTCTTCTCTAATATATTAAGATTCTAAAACTTGTAATAAACCTTTTTATAGATGTTGCTGGGCTTCATAGAGTCACAATTTTAAAAGAAAACTTAAATCTGGCTACTTCGCTTCTTAAAACCATATGACAAAACATGCAGAGTTCAAATATTATGCATTACTCCATAACATTTCAATCAACCTGCAGCTTCCGTTCATTATAGTCTTGACTGCTAGTGTACTAGCAGTCAAGAGGGAAAACAGTATTCTGGAAGATTGATTTCAGTGTTACTAATGACTAAAGACCTTGGGTTGAACATTCCATGAATCCCAATGGAATATGGACGTAGTAACACATGGAAACAAGGAGAAAAAAGAAAAGGAGATAATGTGACCTTCCTTTTTGAGGGAGAGGAGGTGGAAAATTGCCTTGGTTGCCATGGTAAGCTTTCATCCCTTAGAGAGAGATGTTGGCAAACAGGCTGTACCTCCAGTGCAGAATGTTTACAGTCCTGCCCTGTAATTATTTCTCAGTGACTGGCAGAATTAATCAGAGTCTTTATGTTAATTAGCCTTGCTGCAGTCCCCAAAACAGGTGGTCGGAAATATGCAAATCTATGCAGAATTTTAATGCTCTGCATAACCAGTTTTAAATTACCAAAAAATATTCTCTCAGTGCTCCTTTCAGGAATATGCTCTTTTTTCCCTCTTGACGACAGCATTTTTCCTCTAAGCTTATGTTTTACTTGAAGGGAGATGCTAAATTTACATTTCTTTAAAATAATAGCTTGGAAGTTCTGTGTGTCAAGTAATCAACCTCTGAGGTGGTATGTTAAGAAGTTTCAAACTGACCACCATATACATGTCAAAATGTTGGTGTGGCAGGTCTAATGTAGAGATGGATTGATAATGTATTCTTTCCTTTACTCATTATTTCCATGGTTAAGGATTTGAAGTTATGAAAAATTCTATTGACTTGTGGAGGGCCAGATTATTTTTTCTTATTAAGAATTATGATTGCAGCTTTGCTGGCATTGGAACGAAAAGTCTAAAATATTAATATTTAAAACTAGGAAGATAAAGACTTATAAGAAAGGAAAAGAGCAAAACCAGAAAACTCATGACTCAATATGCATAAGCCCATTTTAAATGATTCTTAAAATATGGAGTTATTAGTACATTTCTTGTAATCAGCTATTTGAAATCTCTAATTGTCTACCCTTTCCCATCCTCCTCCCCAGTCAAAATCCAATGAAGAATCGGGAGATTCACAGCAGCCAAGTCAGCCTTCTCAGCAGCCTTCTGTGCAGGCAACCATCCCCCAGACCCAGCTTATGCTGGCTGGAGGACAGATAACTGGGGTAAGTTTTCTCTGAGAGAATTGTTTAATAAGCTTTCAGTGTCGGAACTACCTTTGACCCATATCTGGTTAGAACTGTTCACCTTAGCAGATAGTAACATGGCTATGCCCAGCACTATTGTGTCTTGAAGGAACTTTCTACTCTGTAGGCAGCTCTGAAAGAAAAAAAAGAATTATCTTTGTCAGAAATTTTCAGGGTACCTTTTGTTACAATTGCAGATGCTCTGGATAAACTAAGTACTTTTTGAAACCCATGTTCATCTGTTGTTCATCATGCAATGGAGTCTTTATCCTATGTTTGAGACTATTGCATTGATAAATGACAGTTGTCCGTTTGGCATTATAACATCACTACAGGGTAGAAGTTAGCAAATGGATTGGAACCTACAAAAGAAAATCATGTTCTTTAAGTTGCTGTGTAGTGTTCTAAAATGGAACCTCTGGCCTCATATCCTGGCTCTACAACTTATTGTGTGGGCTATTTACTTCATCTCCCTGTGTCTCAGCTCTTCTGTCTTTAAATGGAGATGTTGTTAATAATACCTATGTCACAGTATTGTAAAGATTAAGTGAGATAATATATGTAAAGTTCATAGAACAGTGCTTGGCACATAGCATTCAGTAAATGACATTTATTTGTTTTTATTGATAATAAATCTGCCTATGTGACTATATTACACTTTTAACTTTTCAACTATCTTTGGTCTAAGATACTGTACCAAATATTTTTCCAATGTTGAAAATTTGTTTACTAAAATTATCTTTCTGTTGGGTGCAGGGAAGTAGTGATTCAATTTTTAGCATATCACAGCAACCCACAGAATTTTCTTTTTTTTTTTTCTTTTTTTTTTTCATTTCAGTTGAGAACAGTGGAAGGCTCTTTTAAGACTTGCAGAAGTGTTACAAAATCCCATCAATAAAGATTAATATATATTTATATAAAATATGTGCTTATTAAAAATAGACATATATATATATCCCATGAAGGATATTGAATTCTTGAGTGGTTTGACTTTGATTCTTATGTCCTTAATTCCTAAATCATGTTGGACCCTTTTAGAAGGAGGATTATGACTGTATGTGTACTTCAGAACATTATATGATTCCTTCTTTAATCAGAGCATGTCACCAAAAGGAAGATGGAGCATGTTTATTACTTTGGTTTATATGTATTTGAAATGTTACATTATGAAAGCTAGTTTAAATTTGCTCTAAATACATTTCCTCCTTTACTATTTGGGCTTTGTTTTGGGAGTCTAGTGTTTATAATAGTAAAAGGCCCTTGGGATGCCAGGTTTATGTGGATGCAGCTTCTGTTAAATCTGGGCATTAAGATTCATTTGCATGGAAAGAGGGAGGCTGTCACCACCTGTTTCTCAGAGATAATGCGTTGGAAAGGGGAGGTAAAGTTGCAGGCTCAATCCTTTCCTTAACAGGAAAGATTGTGTTAGGAAAGGGGCTGTAGTGAGACTTGGAAAAGAAACAAATGGAGCTCATATTCTTTAGTCATATCTTTGGACATAATAGAAATGATGGAATATGGCAGGAATTCATGCTAATGGGAAGCAGCTGGGCCTTATCAGTTCTTTCCTTGGTCATACCCAGCATCCTTGTTCCTCATTCATCTGACTAATCACTTGCTGTTCATTGGGTGTAAATTTCTTTTCATATGCTGTCAGCATTGATTCTTTTTTTTCTTGCTTACTAGTTAATTACTTTTTTGCCTAAACCCTAGGGCCTTGGACAGGCTTTTAAATGATTGTTTTAAGTCCGGAGTGTGGACTACCACTCCAGTTTAAATCTCCTCCTAGTAATGGTAGCTTGATCACCACTAAATGTTTTAGCTAAATGCCAGCCAAGTGAGGCTGAGTAGCTAAGGTCTGTCTAATACCACTTGAGTTACCTATTTCAAAGCAGTTGGCTTACATTAGAGGCCCTTTTCCTTCAACCCCTTCCAATATTTGTCCTAATTTTGTTCAGCTTACTTTGACGCCAGCCCAACAGCAGTTATTGCTACAGCAGGCACAGGCACAGGCACAGCTGCTGGCTGCAGCCGTGCAGCAGCATTCCGCCAGCCAACAGCACAGTGCTGCTGGGGCCACCATCTCAGCTTCCGCCGCCACGCCCATGACGCAGATCCCCCTGTCTCAGCCCATCCAGATTGCACAGGTAAGTGATGAGTAACTCTAATAGCTGGGGCAGGAAATGAGGAATAAAATGGCAGATTTTCTTTAATATTAAATTCAATTTCTTATTGTTAGTGTAGGCCCTTAAAGACCTGAAGAGAGTACTAGATCAGTGAACTAAGTGGTACCCTTTCTTACCACTTAACTAGAACTAATACATTTGTTTGCTTATTTGAGTTGATATTATAAACACATAACTGATTATTTAAATAACTGTTTATATTAAATGACAATTCTTAAATAATTAGCTGGCATATTTCTGAGGCAGGGGATTACTATATTTATTTTAATTAGCTAATTATGGCAGACATGGGTTCTTTCATGTGCTCTGCAGTGATTGATGCCACTGATGTGTGAGAGAGAGTCATCTGTGATGCAGATTACCACTTGTGCAGGACATTAAAATATTGTGTTTAGTTTCAATTTGCACATATTAGGCCATATAAAAACTTATTTAATAGGCATAGACAATAGGACCAAGGAGGAAAGCTAAATGAAATTGTTTATCTCAAGGAGAGGAAGAAAGGTGTAGCTAGTTATAGCAGTAAAATATATGAAGGGTTATAGCGCTAGACAATTGTCTTTATCTTCCGAGAGAGGGCTCCCAAATGAACTTAAATGGTAGCAGTACTTTGACTAGGCATTAAAAAGTAACTGACTAGCTGAAAGGGTAAAAAATAGATGTCAGGCTTATCTTTATAACTATCATAGACAATCTTTATCAAGAATAATGTTTTGATTTTGTCTACTTGTTCATCATCAAATAAATGTTTTTAGTGCCTTAAGGTGTGTAACCCTATGTTGACATTGGTTTAATGTACATGAAAGCACTTGAAAATTATGAAACACTAGGCCAGTGTAATGCGCAATTGTTATGTTAAAGATCAGATTTTTATATAGATGGATATTTTTCTTTTAGAAATCAACAAGAAAATCAAATATTTTAAAATCAACATTTTTTTCTCACTTGATTTTTAAAATCCACTTTTATCTGTATATGTTAAAATGTATAACTATAACCATTTGTTCTCAGGGAATTTTAATTAACTATTGAAAATTAGTCAAAATATAAATCATGACACAGTAAATGCTTCTGGTGTCTTCACACTTTGTGAAACATACCCAGAGTACGTACTGTTTGGAAGTATGAAAGAATGTTAAATATTTACGCTTCTTTATTTGGGTATGATAGACTCCATCAGCTGGGAGCCTTATGATTAAGCAAACTTTTATTTCTGAGTCTCCAATCTTTGTTTTAATTCTAACTTTTCAGGATCTGCAACAGCTACAACAGCTGCAACAGCAGAATCTCAACTTGCAACAGTTTGTGTTGGTACATCCGACCACCAACTTGCAACCAGCGCAGTTTATCATCTCACAGACGCCCCAGGGCCAGCAGGGTGAGTTCCTCCTGAGAGCTTATGCTAGTAGCACACCAAGGTGTGCTTATGTGTCACTTATGTGACAGACACTTTGACTACTATCATTCTGGCCCTGAAATTGTCCATTGGAACAATGTTTTAATTAAGTTTAATTTAAACGATCATTATCAATATTCATGTTAAGAAAAATATATATTTTTTTGCTCCTGCTTACCATATTATTAAAGGTCTTTCTTCACTGTCATTCATCTGTGTAATCACTAGGAGAAACAGAATTTGGCCAAAATCTGAATGAAATTGGATAAATTGCTTCTAGTGTTTTGATAGTTTTTAGTAGGAATGTATTCATAGAATGTAGAGTGAGCATTAAAAGTGTATGCTTCTGATAATCATTTGTTTTCTTTTAAGGTTTAAATAGGAGAGGATGTTATATTAGAAACCGTGCAAGTTTTGTTGAGTTATTAAAAAAAATCGTCCAGGCCTTTTAGTGATATATATTGGTGTGTAATTTCTGTATCAAACAATACTAAAGTTCAGTCATGTTTGTAAGTTTGGTTAATATAATCATTGTGGAGATTATCAGGGTATGAGCCCAAGGAACATTAGTGTATCTACTGATGCCTCATTATTTCTGGGTGGTTCTTTTTTTTAAGCCTTTTTTCTTATTAATCATTCATTGCAAAATCTTTAGTTGTGGAAATATATATTCCAGTGTATGCTCGAGATTCAAAAATGAATAAGTCAGTTTTTAGCCTTCAGAGAGCTAACAACCAAGTGACAAAGAGACAGACCTATTGTTAGTGTTGGGCTTGATATGTGCAGAATACTATAGGAGTCTATCAGAGAAACCCCTTGTAGTTTTGTTTTCTGAGAAGCCTTTACAGTGAATTTTGGAGAATGTGTTCATAGGTTTACTAAGGAGAGAGTGTCAGTCTTAGAAAAGGGAATAGTATTTACAAAGCTCAGAGACATGGACGGAAAATCAATAAGCTGTATTTATAGAACTCTTAAATTGCCTTACAATTAGAGTATAAGATGTATATGAGGGCATTAGTGGAATTTGAGGCCAGAAAGTTTGGCAGAGAATAGATCGTTAAAGAACCTTATGTGAAGTTTCCAGGAGCCTGACTTTAAATCCTACAGCTGCCAGGGTTGAGTTTACATTAGAATCTCTTGAGGGATTAGAAAAGTAGTTTCTTGAGCCCTACCCCCAAAATTTCAACAAGCACATTGGGCTTCTGATATGAATGACACAATACCATATTTCAGAAAGTCTATTGTAGGCAGTAAGAAACCACAGAAGGTTTAGGCAGAAAAGTGACGTTTTCAAATATGTGTTTAAGAAAAACACTGAAAATTAGGGGGAGGGGGCGGGGGGGGGCTGGAATTAGAATGGTTAAGAATAGAGAGAGTAATGCACTGGTTAGGAGAATATTTTAAGTGCCCTATTGAGGTTTGATAACGGTTGAACTGTGATTGTGGGGATAGAAAAGACAAATTCATTTGAGAAGTGGATAGACAGGACATGGTGGCCAGTTATATTTGACTAATGATGGGGAAGAGGCATGTAGTTAATTCCTGGGTTTTTAGGAAACAATGAGGGTTGATGGCATCATGCAAGGAAGAATGTGTAGCATTCTAAGAGCCTTCATAAAACCAACCCTTTAGGTAGAAAGAATAAGCAGAATCAAAAGAAGATACTGTGATTTCTTCAGAGGTCAAAAAATAGAAACTGGCACAACTTTTACTGTATACTTATTGTTTGTGTATGTTCATGTATGAATGATACACTTCTATAAAATTTTATTTTTTTAAAAAGTATAGCTAAATCCATATACTAGGAAGAAATCCACCAAAATGTTAGCAGTCATCATCTCTGAGTAGTTTTTATTTTCTTCTTTATAGTTCTATTTTCTAAATCAGAAAAGGCTATGGAATTAAGATATATCCTTTAAAATCATATTTTCGGAGAATTTTTAATAAAGTAGAAAATGCTTATAGTATAATATTAGGCAAAAATATAGGATAAAATACATTTTCAATATGGTCCCAATTAGTTTAAGATTACACATACATCTATGTATATATGTGTGTGTGTGTGAATATATTAAAAATCTAGGAAAATATTAACAGCTGCTCATTCTGTGTGATTATCCTAAATAATTTAGGTATTTACTTATCTTCTTGACATTTGTATATCTTTTCCAAAATTTCTACAATGAGAATGTATTGCATTTCAAGGTCAAAGAAAAACCAATAAGTTGTATTTTAAACAATCAAAAAAAGAAAAAGTAGAAAGTAATCACTATAGAGGAGATTTCTAAGAGGGAAGAAGGGAGTGACATAGGTCAGAAAGGCTTTAGGAAATCAAAAGTGTGCCTATAACACTTGGTAATTATGAAAATTCCTTAAGACTGAATGAGATTGCCTTTACTTTCAGCAAAGAGAAGAACATTTTCAAATCTGGGACCTCATTTTATTTAGTGTGTTAAAAAGGAAAGCTTGAATTAAGTAAGTTGTAATGAAAAATAACTTTTCATTCTGAGTTTTTGGTATTTGCAAGAACACTTAGATGTTCGTAACCATTTTTCCTCCCTTGGCCTTTTATAAGATTGGAAAGATAGCATAAAGAATGAAATACTGTTTGGCTTTAGAGCCTTGGACAAGTCATCTAACCTTCGTGAATTTCACTTATTTCCCTTCTCACCTCCTTTTCTTATATGGAGGAATTACATAAAATGTTAACATCAGAAAGATCGTTGTACTGTAATAGTTAAGCCAAGTTGCCCCATTTTGAATCTTGGCTCTGCCACTTACTCACTGTGTGTTCTTGGGAAAGTTACTTAACTTTTCTGTGCCTCGTTTCCTCATCTGTGATATGGGCATGCTATTAGTATTTACCCAAAAGAGTTGTAAGGATTCAGTCAGTAAATACACATGTAAAGCACCTTTTATTTTTTTTATTTTTTTTAAAGATTTATTTATTTATTTGATCCATTTTAAACCCCCCTTCCCCATTTTGCTGTTTTTGTGTCCATTCGCTGGGCAATTCTCTGTTTCATCTCTTCTCATCCTCCTTCTCCAATCTTCACCAGGATTCGATCCCAAAGACCTCCGGTGTAGGAGAGAGGCGTTCTAGCCATCTGCACCACCTCGGCTCCTGGTCTTCGGAGCTTTCGGAGCATCTCATCTTGTCTCTCTCCTTTTTACATCATCATCTTGCTGCCTGGCTCCCGGGGCCTGGCAGCTCACCAGCACACAGAGCCCGGCAGCCCATGTGCCTTCTATATATATTTTTTTATTTTACCGGGAGGTCCCGGGGATCAAACCCAGGTCCCTCCATATGGCAGACGGACGCCCAACCATCTGAGCCACATCCGTCCCCCGTAAAGCACTTTTTAAAAAGGTGCCTCATACATAATAAGCTCTCCAAATCTTTGCTGGAATTATCATTATAACATTGTCATGATATCAGTATCATCATCATCATTCAACAAGTGGTAGATATGATAATTCAGAGAATGGAGAAATGATTGTTCCTTTAGATAATAAAAAAACAGCTTGACAGAATCAATTTGTACCACTGCTCATGAGTTGAACAGTGTAAATAATCAGAACAGTGGAAATATTCAAATTTTTAAAGCAGTTCCAGGAGTAGAATTTATTGTTACCAACAGAGAAACTGAAAACTTAACTAGTTATTGTATTAGTCAGGGTTCTCTAGGGAAACAGAACTGACAAGAGATACCTGTAAATAGTATGAAATTTTATAAAATTGTCTCATGTGACCATGGGGATGCACAAGTCCAAATTCCATAGAGAAGGCTGCAAACCAGGGGCTCTGATGAACATCCTTGATGAGTTCCCTAGGAGGCACTGGCTGTCCAAAATAGAGATGGGAATTCTCTCTCTGAATGCTGAAATCACTTCCCCTTTTAAGACCTTCAACTGGTTGGATGACACAGTCATTCATTGCTGACAGCAATATCTTCAATTGATTGTAGATGTAACCGCCATCTATGCAATCACCTCACTTCTGATTAAAGTCCATAAAATGCCCTTGTATTACAGTTTGCCCAGCGCAAACAAAGGGACACCATTACCTGGCTGAGTTGACACATTAGCCTAACCATCACAGTCTACCCCTTATCAACTTGGCAGCCATACACATCACTTTAAACCATACTTAGTCCCTAAATGAAAACAATAATAGGTGTGTGTGTGTGTATGTGTGTATTTCTGTCTAACAATACTCAACTGTCTTAAGAACAACCGGAAACACTAAATCCTCCAGAATAGGGTGCAATTCTTTGGGTAATATTCACTCTTAAACTTGACATCCTTAAATACTACAACATGAAACCAGTACAACTTCTGTCATATGATTAAGGGAAAGGTTAGGAAAGAAAACAAAGATATTCATTTTATGTACATATATAAACATACTCATAACAAATCAAGGAAGAAATATTCATGACCATTACAGTCCTTGTTTTTGTAACTGTCACGTGACCGAAGTTCGTATGGATCACTACCTTCTTCCACTACCTATTCCATGTTCCCTTTACCTTCAGCAAGCACCTCAGCCGGCCATAGTTCTTTGCCTGGTGGGGTGACCCAAACTTTCATTACTGAAGTTTCTGGGCCATTGTTAGTCCTGTCTGGATTGGGTTGTTGCAGTTTTCCATTGTTTTAATCACAGGGCATGGCAGTACTAAGAGATGCCCTAGGGGATATCCTGTATTCCAGGCAAACTCTTCTTTACCTCCATTGTATAGATGCAGTCCTATTTCCCCTTGATAGTCAGGATCAGTCACCCCAGCCAGTACAGTAATTCCCTTCTTTGCCTGTTGATTCAGAGGCACCAGTAGCCCAAAGTGGCCAGGTGGTTTCAGTGGAATCCAGTTCAGTGGAATCACTGCTGCATTTCCTGGTGGGAGCACTCCTTTTGGAAGTAAGACCTGTAGACCAGTAATGCTTAAGGTTGCAGGGACAGGAAGCAAAAATTTTCCTAGTGAATCACTAGGGATAATAGTAACTGGTGCCACTGCCATTTCTACCCCTTGGTTCCTGGACCCAAGAATCCTGGCTGTGGGAGAAATAGCACCATAGAGTGGACACTGATTTCAAGCACACACAGCCTCCTGGAGAACATTGCGCCAGTCCTGTAAGGTATTGCCACCAAGTTGGCACCATAATTGTCTTCAAAAGGCCATTCCACTGTTTTATCAATCCAGCTGCTTCAGGATGATGGGGAACATGGTAAGGCCAGTGAATTCCATGAGCATGTGCCCATTCCCACACATCATTTGCTGTGAAGTGGGTTCCTTGATCAGAAGTAATGCTGTGTGGAATGCCATGGTGGTGGATAAGACATTCAGTAAGTCCACGGATGGTAGTTTTGGAAGAATCCTTGCTTGCAGGGAAGGCAAACCCATAACCAGAGTATGTCTCTATTTCAGTTAGAACAAATCGCTGCCTCTTCCATGATGGAAATGGTCCATTGTAATCAACCTGCCACCAGGTAGCCAGCTGATCACCACAAGGAATGGTTTTGGTCTCTTCTGCTGTCAGAGTGGGCATTCAGCAGTGGCTGAAGCCAGGTCGGCCTCAGTGACCACTTGCTAAGCCTATGAATAGCCTCCATCCCTACCACCATGGCCACTTTGTTCATGAGCCCATTGGTCAATGACAGGAGTAGCTGGGGAAAGAGGCTGGGTGTTAGCCACAGAGAGGTCATCTTAGCCACTTGATTATTAAAATCTACCTCTGCTGAAGTCACCCTCTGGTGAGCATTCACGTGGGACACAAATATTTTCATGATTTTTGCCCACTCAAAAAGGTCTATCCACATACCTCTTCCCCATACCTCTTTGTCACCAATTTTCTAATCGTGTTCCTTCCAACTTCCTGACTATCCAGCCAAACTGTTGGCAACAGCCCATGAATCATTGTACAAACGCATTTCCTGCCATTCCTCCTTCCAAGCAGAATGAACAACCAGGTGCACCGCTCGAAGTTCTACCCACTGGGAGGATTTGCCCTTACCACTGTCCTTCAGGGACGTCCCAGAAAGGGACTGCAGTGCTGCAGCTGTCCACTTTCAGGTAGTACCTGCATATCATGTAGAACCATCTGTAAACCAGTCCGGAGTTTTCTCTTCCTCAGTCAACTGATTGTAAGGAACTCCCCAAGAGGTCATAGCTGTGGGCTGGGAATGAGAAGGTAACATGGCAGGAGTGGTGACCATGGGCATTTGGGCCACTTCCTCATGCAACTCACTTGAGCCTTCAGGACCCTCTAGAACCCTATCTATTATAATACCACTTTCCCTTTATGATGGAGTGCTGCTGTGTACACTGAACTTTATGGTTTAATAAGTCAGACAATACCCAGCTCATGATAGGCAACTCAGGTCTCATGGTAACTCGGTGGCCCATGGTTAAGCATTCAGTCTCTACTGAGACCCAATAGCAGATCAAAAGCTGTTTCTTAAAAGGAGAGTAGTTATCTGCAGAGGATGGCAGGGCTTTGCTCCAAAATCCCAAGGGTCTGCATTGTGATTCTCTTATGAGGGCCTGCCAGAGGCTCCAGACGGCATCTCTATTTGCCACTGACACTTCCAGCATTATTGAATCTGCTGGATCTTATGGCCCAAGTGGCAGTCCAGCTTGCACAGTAGACTGGACCTGTCACAGAGCCTCCTATTGTTCTGGTTCCCACTCAAAACTAGCAACTTTTCTGTTCACTTGGTAAATGGGCCAGAGTTGCAAACCCAAATGAGGAATATGTTGTCTCCAGAATCTGAAGAGACCAACTAAGTGTTGTGCCTCTTTTTTGGTCATAGGAGGAGCCAGATGCAACAGCTTATCTTTCACTTTAGAAGGGATATCTCAACATGCCCTACACCACTGGACACCTAGAAGTTTCACCAAAGTGGAAGCCCCTTGTGTTTTTGTTGGATTTATCTCCCATCCTCTCTCACGCAAATGCTTTCCCAATAAGTCTGGAGTAATTGCTACTTATTGCTCACTAGATCCTATCAGCATGATATCATCAATATAATGGATCAGTGTGATGTCTTGTGGGAGGGAGAGTCGATCAAGGTCTTGTAGCAGACAAGGTCTTGTAGTTTGATACTATTTATGAATTCCAAAAAGAACTATAGATTTTGTTTGTAAACTGGTCAGTTCCTCTGGCGTGATAACCCTTTGATTGTATTAGATTCAGCTGAGACATCTGATTAAATTATGTTAAGATTAGGGCTCTGATCTAACCAGGTCATTAGAGTGTGACTCAGCGTCAAGTCCCAGCCCCCTTGGGCTGATAAAACAGACTCTCACATGGAAGTAGACACACAGAAGCTGATACACAGGAGAGAGGGCACTCCATAGACA
>JAQZBX010057204.1:0-18017 GCA_029593785.1 Cabassous unicinctus
AGTTTCTCTTCACTTGGTCTTGGGGTCCCCCATCCCTTTTTCAGATGGATATGTTCTAAGGTGGAGTTTACATTGCCTTCCTATTTGAGAAGTGTATGGAATGTACTCTTGTTACAGTGTTTCTTTGTAAGGAGGATTTAGGGAGGTCCTCCTGTTGGAGACTGCTTCTCAAGGTCTCCTAGAGGCTCCCACCATCTGAGAAGCAGTCAGGTCCCCACGGGTCCCACTCGAGGCATGGCAGTGAGAGACCCTAGAAGGCAACCTACCTGATTCTACATTCAACTCAATTGGGCAGTCCTGGAGCTCTGGCTCAGGATCCAATTTCATTCCATCATGAATGGATGGGTTGATTTCCACTGGCTGTGAAGTGGGAGCAGCAGTAGCTTGTGCTTTTAGGGGTGAGTGGTACAGGGTGACTGCCCAGTCCACCCCTGGATTGTCCATGATTCGCCTTGATGTTGTTGGTGTTACAGGCCTGGTGGAAAGTCAGGGACAGGGCAAGTGGATGGGGTGGAGGGATGCCTCTTGCCATGACCTTAGCAGTTGCATTGATGGCAGACAGGTGGGCAGAGGGGAGAGGCAAGGCAAGGAAACGGAAGAGTTGGGAAGGTGCAGGGGAGGCAAGTGGTCAGAGAATAAAGAGTAGGTCAGGGATGAGTTTGAGAAAAGGGAGAAACAGAGGGAGTGAATGTGAAAGGGGTTAGAAGCCACCAGGGTCAGAGATGGAACAGCAGGTGGCAGGGGTGACAGGGAGACTAGGCAAATGGGAAAAGAGGTGTGGGGTGAGGGGAACCTGAGAGGCAAGGGTGAGGAGGCTCTCAGGGTGAGGGTGAAAATCAGGGATGGGAATGTGGGAGCAAATGTGAGGGAGGATAAGGAACTCAGGGATAAGTGAAAGGATGGTAGGAATGGCCTTGATGAGGGTATGGTCAGGGTGGGATAAAGGGGGAAGGAGGAAAAGGGAGGGAAAGAGGAGGGGAAAGAAAAGACCAGGATGGTGTCTACAGAGGGACGGTGGGCTTCCCTGGACACCACCTGGAGGGAGGTTCTCAACCCCAGCAGTGCTGCCAGGGCCTCCCACAGAGGGACAGGTGGTTTTGCCCCTGGACAGAAGAGTGAGCCTGCAGAGGCAAGCACAGAGGACGCAGCCAGAGATGTGACAGGCTGGTCACACTGTGGGTGTGGAGGCAGTCTGATGGTCAGACACCCTGACACTGATGTGGGTGCAGGGGGTAGCAGAGATCTCTACAAGGTCCCCCTCTGGCAGATGGCCATCCCAGGGAGTTGGGAAGGCCCACGGGTGACTTGAGATGGCAGAGTGTCCGGCCGGTCCAGGTTGCTTGCCCAGGAGGCTGCAGGAAACAAAGTAGAGGCTTTAGTCAGAGGAAAGAGGGGGCAGGAAGCCCTAGTAGGCCCAGATGGGGGCGGGGCTGTTGGTCATTGATGTCCCATCTGATTCCTTGCATCCCTGACTTCTAGCAGACATTTTACCAACTGCCCATGGCTTTCTTAAGCATTTCTTCTCTATGCGGTCCCCTCACTTCTCCCCCCTACTCTGAGAACCTGTATAGCACAGGCCATGCTCAGGCGGGTGAGCAGGAAAGGAGGAATAAAGATGAGTCACCTTTTCTGAGGAGGACTCACACCTGGTGTCCCCAAGGCACCTCCCTGGCAAGCTCTCCAAGCTGGGAAGTCAGGAGACTGGGTTACATGAGGTGAGGGCAGGGGTGAAACACCCTCCTTGGGGCTGCCGGTCACAGCCTGTTGGGTGAAGCTTTTAGAAAAAGAGATTCTAAGAGCTCCAAGGATGATGCTACCAAGTCAAATGGTCAAGGAAAACTGAGGAGTGGCTCACATATGTTTAACATGCAATCTTTTATCAAGGACTTTCACACTAATGTATCATGTAATCCCTACAAATATCAAGTAAAGTAAACTGAAAAAAACTTATTTCACAGGAGGAATCTCAGGTTTAGTGCAATTAAACTTTGTCCTTAGCAGGCTGCACAATTCCTGCCTTTCCAATTCACCAAATTTGTTTCACTGCATCTCACACATGCCTCATCTCCAGCAACTGCACTTTCTCTTCAAGGATGCATGGGATGTGAGAGAGTCCCAGGGTTTGTGTGTTTTACTTGAGATCATGCACTGTGGGACCTTTGCTGTCTGAGAGGGTCATTAACAACTGACAGGCTCTGACCCTGAAGGTGGCTTGGGCTGTCAGGGATTGGGATGTGGGTTCACCCTTGGAGCTTGTGTATTGGAGAGCAGGACGTTACCTGTTAATTCACCCTTTTTGTCCACTTTCTTGCCTCTGCACTGATGCTGTAAAACCAAAAAGAAGATATGATTTCATGGGATACAATCTCTGTCTTTTCAAGGAAACCTTCAGAACCTTATCTATGAATATCATATCTTTTGTATTTGTCTATTAAACATTTTATGTGAGTAAATTCCATTGATTACATTTTCATCTTTGAATAACAGTTTTTTTTTCTGGATGAGATATCAACTGATTTTTTTCAAGACTCTTTTTTTGAGAAGAGCTCTCCTATGAAAAGTATGCAGCCTCAAACCTACAGGAGCACGTGTGGCCTTACAAAAGCATGCTGGTTCCTGACATCACAACATGGGCAAGAATATCCCACTGATGCTTCCAGAAACTCAGCACTGCTCTCCACATCAGCCCTACCACATGGACCAGGATTGGCCCAGAGATACCTGATCTGGGATATGGACAGTGAGTAAGTGTTGAGGGACTTCTTCAGTTGAATACCCTGAACTTCCTAAACATTAAAATCCATAGCCACAAAAAATCTGTTTGGGAATTTATCCTTGAGCCCTCTGCCACACCCACTTGGATGGTCTGTGAGGTTTGGATTGAAAGGATTGTCCCCCTCCAACTTTGCCCTCCCCTCCCTGCTCCCTACATGATGGTCTCATCTGAGATTTTTCCCTCTGTATCTACATAATGGGCTTAGTAAAGTGGGAAGTGGGAAGGGAGGAAACAGCGACTTTCTACTGTAGACTGGTCTCAGGGTACCTTACCTCACTCAAGTTCCGAAGTTGCTCACCTCTCCACAGTATCTACTTCCTCTGCCTGTAGTGGAACAAGATGTTTAAGAGCTCCACTACATACAGGAAAAAGAAAAGAGAACCCAGGACCCAGGTAACCAAGTATGGGCTCAGCCACTGGGTACTGATAAAAATCACAAAGAGGAGAACACTATCCATCATGCACAACTAAGTGCTGCCTCAGCCAACTGGCACTGAGAAAGCACATTCCAGCCTTGAGTTCTGAGGTAACATCACATGGCTTTGAACAGCCAGGGAGATTCAGTTGGTGGGAGAGTGGGTGTCTAGTGGAAGGTGCACCCAAGGCCCATCCCCCCACCACCTTGCTTCTCCTTTGCCCCCACTGACACCCCTCTCTCAGCGTCTTATTCTCTCCATATTTTTCTGTAGCTTCCTATTTTACAAATACGTCCTTTATTTACTTCTTAGGTATAATTTTAGTTTAATTTTTCATTTCACTCTGTGCAAAATAATCTAGTCACCAGTGTACTAACTCACCAATTCCATGGCCTTTGAAAATATTAATTTCTCCCAAAAATTTTGCCTAAAACTTTTCATTTACACCTAGCGACTCCTCTTCTCTCAAATCTATTACCTCTTTTTTGTGTTTGTGTGTGTGTGTGTGAGTGTGTGTGTATGTGTGTGAAATATCTCAACTTATATCAGAGTTTATCTCCATGGTCTAGTATTGAAATTTTGGCTTAGATATTTCCTTTTGGTGATATATTTGGTCAGATACTTCTTTTAGGGTGAGAATCTATCAGAACTGACAGATCTTTTCTCTGCCTGCTTTCTGCTGTATCATTACCTTCACTACCATCTGCTTTACTCAGAGAACTTAAAATTCAAGCTATATCCTTCTTTGTATTCTCCCTTGACTTCAGGAGGTTTCTGCTCTTTTTTAAAGTCTATTCACAAAACCTGTCATTTCATATATTACATATGTTTTAATATATTTCAGAAAACATTAGATTAAAAGAAAGTTTAGAACATAAAATACACTTATAGAAATTTGGCATACAGAGAACAATAATTAACAACTCATAGTAGTGTAAATATATGTATTAGCTAAAAGGGTGCTGATGCAAAATCAGAAATCTGTTGGCTTTTTTAAAGGGCATTTATTTGGGGTAATATTTACAGTCAAAAGGCCTTAAAGAGTGCAACTCAAGGTACCAGAGGAGGTACTTTCTCACCCTGAGTCTGTTGCTACATGTTGACACAAGTTGGCAGGTGATAACTGTGAAAGGCCAACCTTCCACCTTCCTCTTAAGACTCCATGGTCCCAGCCTCTTCTGATCACAGCTGTAGTCTGGCTTGATGCTCATCACTCTCCCTGGGGCTCATTTCTTCCTGGGCTGAGCTGCTTTTGTCTCTCCACTAGCTCAGCTGTAGGCTATCATGTTCATCTCATTTCCCAGAGCTGCAGGATACTTTCTGATGAGCTTTCTCTCTTCCTTTGTGTTCTTCTTTTCTGTGCATTTACTTCTGTGTGAGTGTCCACCCAACAGGGGGCAGGGACTCAACATCCTGCTGTAGTAGCCGAATCAAATCCCAATCTTAATTTAATCAAGTAAAAGTAAAACCTCTGAATGTAATACCATCAAATATGCCCAGAGGAACAAACCAGTATACAAACATAATCCTATATATATTTTTGGAATTCATAAATAATATCAAGCTGACACACTATAGAACACAATTTTCCCCAAAATTGTCAGAGAATATTTTTAAAAATAATTATTGGGTGATAATTACTTTGGTTGTGAAAGTTAAGTATTACTGGCCACACAAAAGGATCAAATTAAATGTCTAAAATTAAGAAATCATGAAATAATGATGTAAATAGCATTTTAAAATATGGAGGTCTGTATTGAATGCAAGAGCTGAAAGTTTAAAGAAGTTGCACCATGGAAGCCAAACTTGACAAGTAACTGGGACAAGACACTGTGATATTCATTGTTTTATTATTATTTTTAATTTTTATTTTTTTATAAAAGGACTTAATATCTAAACATCTTTCTCTGAGTAAAATTAAACTTCTTTAAAAATAACAAGTGACCCCCCCACAAGTGTTTGATATGAATTGTATTTTAAAATTTCTAAGTCAGCCCAAAACGAAAGTTAATTGTAAGTTCTTGTAGCAGTTTGGTATTATTTATGAATTCGACAAACAGATAATGGATTATGTTTGTAAACTGTTCTGTTCCTCTGGGCATCTTAGATTATATTGGATTCAGAGTTTTCACTTTTGCATGATTAAATTATGATTTAGGCTTTGATTGGGCCACATCAGAAGGACATTGAGTCCCTGCTCCCCTGGTGGGTGGGGACTCACAGAAAAAATGCACTGTGAAGAAGGGAGGTTGGAGTTTAATCCTGGATTCTCAGGAAGTAAATACAGAGAAGTAGATCCATGAGGAAAGGGAACATGCTCCATTAGACATGGCAGAAGCCCTAGGAAGAGACAGGAGACTTTCTCCTGATAGTTTACGGCCTTGTGGAGAGAGCAGAACAGCTGAGCCAGAGAGAAACGAGCCCCTGGAGGGAGATGGGACATATCCCAGCCTTCAGCAGATATAGGAAGAAGCTGAGACCACCAGACTTCAGAGGAAGAGGGTGGGTGAACCCTTACAGATGTTGGTGGCCATCTTGATCCAACACGTGGCAACAGACATTGGTTAGGAAAGTGCTTATGCTTTATTGCCTTGTAACAGTAAGCTTCTATCCCAAATAAATACCCTTTTATAAACAGCAAGAGATTTCTGGTATTTTGCATCAGCACCCTTTTGGCTGACTAATACAGAATTTGTTATCAAGGAGTGGGGAAATTCTTTTGCAATTACCAAAATGCTAGAATGATTTTACAAGTGCCCTAGGGGTATTTTTTGAGGAATTTTGAGATGCTTAATGGAAATTGCTGACAATGTTTGAAAAGATTGTTGATAGGAATATGGATGCTAAAGAGAATTTTTTATGAGGCCTTAGAAGGAAATGATGAAAGTATTATTGGAAACTCTAGGAAAGCCAATCCATGTTTTAAAGTTGCAGAGAACTTAGGAAGATTAACTCCTCGTGTTTTATGGAATGCAGAATTTGAAAAAGGCAAGCACAGATATTTAGCTGAAGAATTTTACAAAGAAAGCATGGAGAATGCAGCTTGGCTTTCTTTGCAGCTTATAGGAAAATGCTAGACAAGAAAGATGAGCTGAGGACTGAATTATTGGGTACAAAGAAACCAGAAACTGATTCTCAAAATTCCAAGCCTCTGGAACTCAAACCCACAGAAAATAGTGCCCCATATGAGTACTTAACTAAACTCAGAATTTGTAAATCAGGATTGAAGATGCAATGATCTACAAAAGGGTTGTGGAAATTCTTGCTGTCTGATGTCTTGGACCCTTGCTTCTTGCATGCTAAACCAACAAGCTTTTTGAGAGAGCTATACGAATAAAACCATTATTAACATGGACAAAAAAGGACATGTAGGGTGAGAAATGGAAGGGGAAACAGCTTTAAGTGGAAAACCATGGAAGCTGAGATTTGGAATTAAGACATATCCTTGGGCCAAGAGAGGTGCCCCATTCATGTGTATAGACAGGGTGAGTTTGTCCCAGCAGTTGAAGAGGGTGGATGTTCCCGCCTGATGCTTAGGTTGAGTTTTGCCACCCCAGGGTACAGAGAGTATGGAGCCCATTCCCCAGGGATACAGGAGGTTGAGGTCAATGTCACATTAGTCTGAGAGGGCAGACCTGTCCTCGATGGATGAGGGAAGGCCAGGTTGCCTACTTGGTATTCTGAGAGGGTTGGGCCTGTATGCCAAAAGTTTGGGAGGATGTTGGTTTCACTTCACTGTACTAGGGGGGTTAAGACTCTAACCCAAAGATTGGGTAAAGTGTGGCTGTGTCCCCAACACTCTTTTAGGGTGAGGTCTGGAGCTTGGTTGCCACCCAGATGAATGATGAGAGTGGAACCAAGAAAATGGCCATTGGGCAAGCCTGTGGAAAAGGTGGATCCCCATGTGGCCCCATGGAGAAGAAACTGTCATCTTAAGAATGACTCTCAGACTTTGTCATCTAATGAAGTATGCCCTGCAGGTTTATGGAACTGTAAAGTACCCGTGACTCGTGTTTCCCTCCTAATTTCTCATTATGGTCATGGAAATGTTTATCTTTTGAATGCCCATTTGTGTATTGGAAGCAGAGAAATTGTTTTGTACTCATCATTGCTGCTGAAATAAGGTTTTTGAATATTGAAATGTCTTTTTGGAATTCAGAGGGTGGAATGTAGCATTTTAGTATTATTTATGAATTCCAAAAATAGATATTGGATTTATTTGTAAACTGGTCTATTCCTCTGGGCATCCTAGATTATATTAGGTTCAGAGGTTTCACTTTTCCTTGATTAAATAATGATTAAAGCTTTGACTGGGTGACATCAGGAGGATGTTGAGTCTCTGTGCCCTTGTTTGGCAGGGACTCACAGACAAACAGCACTGCAGAAAAGGGAGGTTGGAGTTTAATACTGGATTCTCAGGAAGTAAATACACAGAGAAGAAGATATGCGAGGAATGAGAAAATGCTTCATTAGACATTGCAAAGGCCTCAGGAAGAGAGAGGAGCCATTCACCTGAGAGTTTACAGCTGGCTTTGTAGAGAGAGCAAAGCAGCTGAGCCCAGAGAGAAATGAGCCCCTGGAGGGAGACAAGACATATCCCTGCCTACAGCAGATACTGGAAGAAGATGAGACCATGAGCCTTCAGAAGAAGAGGGAGGGCTGATCCCTTGCAGACATCAGCAGCCATCTTGCTCTATCATGTGACAACAGACATGGTGGGGGAAATAAATTATGCTTTATTGCCTGGTAACTATAAGCTCTACCCTAATAAATGCCCTTTTATAAAAACCAACAGATTTCTGATATTTTGCATCAGCATCCCTTTGGCTGACTAATACAGTTCTAAACAATTAAAATGCAATTTAAGAAGACAAGACATTCAGAAATGCCATTCTACTGGAAAACATCACAATATGGTTTAGAGTGAGCACATTTTGAAAAATATTTTTGAGCTCTCAACTTATAGCAAGTTCTCTATGGACAACAGCTACCACCACAACAAAAATCTTAACAAATCATGAAAATCAAAATAGCTTTTAAACTATAACTGGAACTCCACTGGAAAGACCACCCTGGAACCAGGTAGCCCTGGAGTTGTGCCTAATCTATAATCCTGGGCTTCACTGGATTTGACCCCACTGAAGACCAGCCTTTCAACTTGGCTAATTGGAGGAGTTGAAACATGAAACAGCCAGAGTTGTACTCAAAAAGTCATGTGTTCTACTGTGGGTAAAAAAATCTTTATCTACAATTAAAAGAGGGAAATAGAAAAATTTGGTTGATGCCCAGAGAATAAAAAACTAAGGTAGTTTGTGTTGGAGTTTGGTGGGAACTTGATAATTACTATCAAATGACTTCCTGAATAATTCATATCTGTAGCCCTTTTCTCATATAATCGAGGCTTTTGAATTGCACCATACTCTCAGGATGATGATCCCAAGGAGAGAAAAAGCATTAAAATCCATCCAAATTGTTATATCCTTAGCATATGGATAAGTCAAATCACCTTCATAACATCTTCTGAAGATTCTTAATGTTAAAATTCAAATATATAGCTCACATTTATACTTTGAAACTAAGTGAGGAAACCACTAATCCTGATCAAGTGTCTAAATTATCTTCCAAAAGCAGCAGAAGGAGTGTATGGAATGGAGATACCAAACATGTATGAAGCACTTTATAAAATAAGCACACTTAAAGATTATGAAAAAATCCTCAGTTTTAAGAAGCAAAATGAATTATAAAATTTATTTTGATCTATATCATAATGGAACCAATAGATAAGGAAGTGAAAGAGAAGACTAAAGCATCTACAAAAATTAAAATCAAAGCCTCTATGTGATTTCTTCAAAAAGCTAAATATAAGGGTAACAAAAAGACAAACACAATGCAAGCAAAACAAAGAGTACTTAAGAGAGTCATTCCTTTATTTCACAGATATATTCATTAACCATTTAGAAAATGAATTAGATTTACCAGGACTTTCAACATGTTCAATATCCTTCTGCATATGATCTAGAATAGAAGAATTATAGGTACTTTAATTATTACTAATTAATGAAGTAATCAATGAATAAGTTTCTCTTTGAGCTGCAGTTGCCTATCTTGTCTTTGTGAGTTTGTGTCTGGGCAGTGCCTCTCTTTGTGCCTCTCCTAACTGTCCTAAGCATAACCACTGCTGTGGAACCGAGGTTGGCAGTTTATACCAAAACCCAGCATGTCTACCACAATCTCTACTGAGTTAACTAACTACATAAAAAAAAAAAAAAACTCAAGGAAGAATGCTGTTTCCCATCAACTTTGGGAGGTTGCAGCTTCTGAAGGCACCTGGCCTTTCTCACTCTCATGATCTAGTATGTCATGGCTGACCCCTTTTTGGGCCTGCTTACATCCTCATCTTTATTCTTTAAGTGAATCCATGTATCTTCAAAATTCTTATTGAGTTTGTTTATTTTAGGGGGAATTTCATCCAGATCCAACCAGGATACCAGACCTGTCTTCGCTCAACCACAATAGAATAGCCAGAAAGGTTTACACCCTGTCAGGCACGGATTACTGCCCTAACCAGCAGAAAGTATCTAAAGAAGAATGACCATCACCTCTCAGTGCCCCTTAAGAATAAAGGCATAAACTCTCTGAGAGTTAGTTGAGGCAGTTTGTCATGGTGAAAATGGGAAGACAGCTGGCCCCTGTAGACAACATGGCTGACAGACAACATGGCCAACAGAGCACATGGCCCTGAGACACTACCTCACAACACCGGAAACCTGCTGAGAAGAAGGCTGAGATAATGGGGTTGAGAATCTCAGCTGGAACAAGAAAGCAAGCCCCAGATATGCTCAAATGGGGCCTCAACATTGGGCCTCCCAGAGATCTGACAACTGGAGTAATCAATCAGAACAACAAACAGCTGGGGCCCCTCCCCAAACATTAGCAAGGGGAGGAATAATTAATAGTTAACAAGGTAAACACAAAGACCAAATCCCACACTCTCTGCCTAGACGAGATCACATTAAATCTCGGTGCATATTTCCATCCTTCTTTCCCATTTCTCAGCAAGCCCTCTTCTTTCCCCCATTTCTCAATTAACTCTTTTTACAGACCTATCTTAAAAAACCTAGCAATAAGTAAAATTTTAAGTTAAAACTGTTTAAAAAACATAAATCTCTTTCAAGCATGAAGGATGAATTCTGAGAAATTGGCAAAAATGGTGGCAGAATTTAAGAATTCCATCACAAAAAAGAGGGAATTTAACAACAAAAAGAATATGACATTCCCCACCAAAACAGATGGTAAGGCTTTATGAAAAATTTCTAAAATGCAAGAAATAAGACAAAGTACCAATAACCACTAGCAGTTCATGTTATCCAAGTCTGTGTAAGGAGAAGCAGGTGGATGCCAGAGTCTCAGACGGACCTGAGAACACGAGAAGCACAAAAGAGTCAATGGGTATTCACCAGAAATCAAACTGACTGCTAATGGTTGCATGTTTCAACTTAGTCACAGTGAAATGTGGGGCAAAATGTGTAAACTGGAGGAAAGGAAGACAGCACTAGTAAAGAGAGAGAGAAATTACCCCACATGAGGATAATGGGTGTATCTATGCAGCAACTCTAACAACCAAACAAATGAAGTATTAAGAAAGATGTGATTCATTTGTGATTGAGACAAATTACAGGACAAACAGTTCAGTGTATGTAAGGGAAACTGTCAAGGAATAATTGCCATTTAGCCAGAAGTAGCTTTGCTATGGGTCTTGAAAAATAAAAGACACAAATGTCCAGGTGACAGCAGGAAGAGCAACTCTTTTCAGGGGCCATCACAAATCCATCCCTCAACTCTTAAATTCAGAAATCTGTAGAGCCAGGTTTAAAAATTGTTGAAGAAAGTACATTCTAATAATATTCTCAAGCAAGTTATCTTCAAGTGCATAGAAATTATATTACCTAAGATCTATAGTACGTGTTCCCAATGTCAACCAAAAAAATATGAGAGTGAGAAATTCAGCTAATGAAGTGTTTCATGAAGTCAAACACTTCAGAAATAGAACAGCGATGGGGGGGAGGAAAAGATTAACGAAGACTTCATATTGTATATAGGTTATTTTTTGCCAAATCCATCTGTCAATTTAGTTATATCAATCAACTTACCAGAAAGAGTGTGTGTGTTTGCTTATATATATTCATAGCACCATTATTCATAATAACCCAAAATTGAAAACACCCAAATGTCCATCAATTGATAAACTGATATCAAATATCATATATCTAAAAATGGAATATTAATCTGCAATAAAAAGAGCAGTGTACTGATATCTGCTGCAATAGGAAGGGCCCTGAAATTGTTACGCTATGTGGAAAGAGCCAGACACAAAAGACCATATATTGTATGATGCAGTTTACATATAATGTCCCAAATTGGCAAATGTGTATATAAAGAAAATAAAATATTGCTTGACATGGGTCTGGGGATAAGGGAGTGAAGAGTAACTCAATGGATATGGACTTTAAGGGATAATTAACATTTTTGAAATTAGACAATGACAATGATTGTGTAAGTATATTGAAAACCACAGGATTGTATATGCTAAAAGTGTGAATATTCTTTTTTTCACTCTTCTATGTAGGAGAGTACAATTGTGGGAAAACAGTGTCTAACTAACAGGCATAGCTCAATTCTCTCAAAAAACAATGGCAAAAGACTCAAAAGCTATCCGGGGTAACTGCTTTGGTGGTCAGCAGACTAGGAGAGTGCTACACAGTTGCCTGGAGGGTGAAGGACAGAAAGACCAAGAAGCCAAAAGGAGTAAAGTGAGTTACCAAGGCCCTGCTGCAGGCAGAAGGGCTCCATTCCCCCGCCCACAATATATTAAGCTGGGGTAAAACCTCTGACTCCCTGTAGTCACTTGAGAGGGGAATAGACATCTTCCTCCCTGTCAGCTGTTTCAAGGGAAAAGGAAGGGGACTTGGGGTGCTTCTCATCAGTGAATTGGGCCAGAAGAACCTGCTTTGAACCTCTGCTCTGGAGATCCAAGACAGGAACCCAGGAAAGCCCAAACTTAAACAGGTCCTTGGAGAAGTGCCCCCCTGAAGTGTACCATCTGCTGGCCAGTCTGGACATTGCATGGAGAAAAACTTTGTTCTCCTTGTATTGTACCACTGGAAGAAAATCTGTGCCAAACTAGTGTGTCTGTGTTCCAATTTTCATAACTTAACTGGGCAATTTAAAAGACAGAATAAATTGAACCAAATATCAAAGAAGAGCTATCGGGGGAAAAACACAATAAACAATAGAGGGAGGAATTGGCCTTCAGAGTAAATTCACTAACATATTCAGATGCCTAGACATCAACAAAAAATTAAAAGGCATACTAGGAAACAGGAAGAGGTGGCCCAGCCAAAAATGGTTACCAAATATCCTGAAGAGATACAGGAGTTAATAAAATTAATCAGTGATATTCACACAACTCTGCTAAATCATTTCAAAGAACTTAAAGGAAATATGGCTAAAGAAATAAAAATTATTAAGAAGACACTGGGAGAGTGTAAATAATGATTTGAAAGCCTGCAAAGAAAATTAACAGACCTTATGGGACTGAAAGACATGATGGTGAGATTAAAAGTACATTAGAGGCACATAAGAGCAGATTTGAATTGCTCTAAGACAGAATTAGTGATTTTGATGATGGAACATCTGAACTGGAAAAGACAGAACAGAAAGAAAGAAGAATGGAAAAAATGGAATGTAGGCTCAGGGACTGAATGACAATGCAAAATGCACAAACATTTGCAGTATTCCTTTCCCAGAAGGAGAAAAGAATGGAAAAGTGCAAGAAAGAAAATTTGAGGAAATAATGACCAAAAACTTCCCAACCCTTATGAAGGACATAAATATTAGCATCCAGAAAGGACAACACACCCCAAACAGAATAAATCTGAACAGACATGCCCCAAGACAACTACTCTTCAGATAAAGAGAAGATTCTGAAAGCAGCAAGAGAAAAGCAAACCATCACATAGTTGGTAAACCCAGTAAAATTAAGTGCCGACCTCTCATCAGAAACCTTGGGGACAAGAAGAAAGTGGTATGATATATTGAAGGTACTGCAAGAGAAAAACTGCCAGCCAAGAATTTTGTATTCTGCAGAACTGTCCTTCAAAACTGAGGGTGAGTTAAAAGACTTCACAGACAAACAAAAACTGGTAGAATATGTTACCCAAAGACCAGAATTACAAGAGATACTAAAGGGAGTCCTGCAGCCTGAAAGGAAAAAAAAATGGTTAAAGCATATCATGATGTTTGTAACTAGCAGAGCTATTATATGGGTTTGGTAATGTTTGAAAAGGAAAGTCTAAGGTCATGTATATTACTAGAAGGAAAGCTAAAAACTGTAACATGGGGCTATATAGGATAGTAAACCCTCATGTAAAACACAAATAAGGGTGATATTGCATATAGAAGAATGTTTTTACAAAATATAAATATAATAACGCTAGAGAGAAGATGAAAGAATAGTAGCTATGTACAGCATCTGAGGTATAGAGAGATTGAGAGGTGATGTGTTTTCTTTAGTCATTTGCTTTCTGTTTATTATTATTATTGGATTAATGAAAGTGCTTTGAGAATGATTGAGGTGATGAATGTACAAATATGTGATTGCACTGAATACCATAGATTGTACTCTTTGGATGGATTTATGCTTTATTTATTGTGGGGAAGAATCCTTGATACATGGAATTCTTGCTTGAGAACAAAGACAGAGTGTCTGGAATGCCAGATACTAGCTCAAAAGGAAAACCTTGAGAGCACTGTTTGAACTCTTGCTGGCTCCAAGACTCAAGGATAAGATAGACAACAGGTGTGAACTTTGCCTGCAATAAAATCTCAAGTGATGTCTGAGAGTAATTAATCACTAGCCATGCTTCTCTGCACATAGCTCTGCTAATAAAAGCACTGGGCTGACTGTGCTTCAGGGCTAGTGTGGTAGATAGGTTCTGCTAGGCCCCTGACCCCAGCTTTCTCTTAAAACTCTGAGTCTTGTCTTTCTTATATCACGGAACCCTTCGCTGAGTCACCCACTTTACAGCAACAATTAATAAGTATCAATAAAAATGATTTGTTTAAAATAACTGAGAACTGCAAGTGTTGGAGAAGATGTGGAGGGATAGGAAAGCTTATTTGCTGCTGGTGGGTATGTGGAATGGTACAGCCATTGGCGGTTCCTAAGAAAATTAGATATAGATTTACCATGTGACCTGGCATACCACTATTAGGTATATACCCAGAAGAACTGAGAACACTGACATGAACAAATATCTGCAAACTGATATTCACAGTGGCATTATTCCCAATTGCCAAAAGATGGAAACAACCCATGTGTCCATCAACTAATGAATGGATAAACAATTTCTGTGTATACACAGGATGTAATATTATATAGCTATCAGAAGAAATGAAGTCATGAAGCATATGACAATATGGATGAACTAGAGGACATTATGTTGAGTGAAGCAAGCCAGGCACAAAAGGACAATTATTGTATGATTTCATTATTATGAGCTAAATATAATGAGCAAACTCATGATGTTAATAGCATGTTAATATTAATAGAACATGTCACCAGAGAATATCATGTGGTTAGAGGATGGAAAACTGAGGTTTAATCTTTGCAAAATTAGTAAAAAGTTGTTTGTAAATATTTGGAAATGAAAGGAAATGGTAAAAGCACATCATAGGATTTGTAATTAGTACATCTAACTTACAGGTATAATAGTGGTTTGTTTTTGTATTTTCTTTTCTTTTTTGGAGTAATGAAAATACTCTAATATTGATTGAAGTGATGAATGCACAACTCTGCAATTATGCCAAATGACATTGGTTGTACATTTTAGAAAAAGTGTATGGTTTATGAACAAAAAAATAATAGAGTGGGGAAAAATACAGCAAATGTAAGATATGGACAATAGTGTAATATTTGATGATGCTTTTTCATAATTTCTTACAAATATTTCAAAACAAAGTAAGGTATTGGTGGTGGGATGAGGTATGGGAGTCCTGTATGATGTTAGGTGGTTCATTTTGTAAGTTTACAACTTTTGCTATACACTTATTTTTTTATGTATATTCATGTATGAATGATATACTTTAATAAAATTTTAAATGAGAAAAAATTAGGAGGAAAAAGGTTTTGTTAATTCATTAAGTGCATAAAAGGAGAGATGGGGTGCAAATGAGTATGATGTTGTCTGGCGACTCTTGATTGTATGTGTAGCTTTGTATTTTTTTAAATAAGTTTCAAGATCAAGGAAATGTTCCTATACGTTGGAAAACTTTCTGAAAGTTTTAAAGATCCCAATAAGCAGGAGATTGAAAATGTTCTGCAGTTTGTAAACAATTCTAATAATTTTTCATGGTATTTGCATATGTCTGCACATTTTACATTATGCTTACATAGAATATAAGAACTGGAATGATCATGAATCTTATTTTCAAACAACATAATTTCCATTTACAGCCAATTGTTAGATTGCTAGGACATTTTTTATTAAAATCCAGGTGAAGAGGCTTTAAATCAATTTTAAATTATTTCCACCTTTGACATTCTTTTATTAATAACATTAATTATTATTTTCTCATTCATCTAAGTGATAGCTATGTTCTTAAGCAAATGCATAAAAATACAAATATAGAACAGAAGCCAAAAGAAAAAGAAAAACAAACCATCAAAATAACAGAATGCAATCTTACCCCTTACTACATCATATACGTATGATGCTATCCTAGGATTTCAAATTACTTAGTAATTGGCATAATTATGCAGCACTGTCATGTATCAATGAATATTTTCCTGCAACTTGATTTTAATGGCTGTTCAGTGTCTGATTCTATGTGTCATTCATAAGTTTATAGTGATTCTTTTCTGTAGACATCGAGATGGCTTTCAATCTTCTGGTAATGTAAATATTTCTGCAAGCGGATTTTGTAACTTTTATCTTCGTGAAAATATCTTATTTTCTGAAGATATATTCCAGAAGGGTAATTTCTATATTAGATATTTTGACGTATAATGGGAAGATATTTTATACATTTATCAAATAAACAACTGCAAAGAGTATCCCAATTTATAGTTACAGAGATACTTCCTAAGTTTTTCAGTTTCTTGAAAACACAGTTCACTATCATGATTATGTTAATATTACCATAAATAAATATGTAAATTTTTGTTAATGATTTCTTTGATATTTTGATTTTTTGGGTTCTTTTTTTATTCATAGATATATTTAAAAAATCAATAAATGCTGTATGTAACAAATGTCACATTTAATTAACTTAAAAATTCTTATGAGGTAGCATTTAAAATAATTATGTAAGATTACTGAAATAGTTTCCCTCATGGTTTAGCCTTTTAATATCGCAAACACACACATACACACGTCTGTTTTGTTTTGTTTTCACTTTTAGGAAATGATTCAAACTCAGGTTTTTTGTCTATTTATATTGAAATGTACATCTTTTGCATCAAAGGACAAAAATAATCCCCCAGGCATTTTGAAACCATTTCATAATTTTGTCACAAGACTTCTGGCATTATTGGGGAAAGTATGGTAAATATCAACCCTCACTTTCTGGATTTCCATTTCACCCATTAAATGTATCCTTTGCAATGACATCACATTTAAGTACACATTTAATTCAAGTCAGCTATCTCTTCCCTTATTGCTTGTGAATTTTGGGTTCTGTTGTGTTCTGCAATTGATTTTGGATAGAATATGAAGTAGGCATCAAGTTTTAGTTTTTCCGTTTAAATATGCAAATAATATAGTAAAATGTATTGAAAATATTTTTCTCCCATTTTGCTTTTGGGCCACATTTGTCACAACCAAGTGAATAAATACATATACTTCCGGAACTTTTGCTGCCCTCTCAATTCAGGTCTTTTGTTCTTCTCCATTCTGTCTTAACAATATCTTTATAATAATTCTTGTTTTCTGGTAGAGCCAGCCCTACCATTGTATCATTTAAAAGAGTTTTTATTCAGTGTATATTGAAGTGTTTTGGACTTAAAGTTTTCTTTGTGGGAATGCTCATGATGCTGATTTTAAATTGTGAATGGAATTTTAATTCAGTTTCCTAATTCTTCTTATATCAGTTTTGGTAATGTTTTTACTAACAATGTGTTTGCTTCATTACAATGTCCAAATCTGTGAACATCAATTTTGAAATATCATTTTATCTGTTGAAAATGTTTAATTATGTCTTTCCATTTCTGATGTTGACATGTATGCCTCTCTCTTTGTGTTTCTTAATCAGTCTTGGCATACCCTTATCAAGTTTATTACTCTTTTCAATGAATCTGCCTTTGCTTCTGTTCATACTCTGTCTATACTTCTTTCCTATTTCACTAATTTGATTTTTGTATTTCCTTGTATTTATCTCCTTTGACTTTAGTTTTCTATCAATTTTGGGAAACTTGTAATTACCAGCTTTTCTTTTTTATATCTAAATCATGCAGTATAAGTTATAAATTTTCCTTCAACTCTTTTTTTTTTTTTTTTGCTGCAAACAACTTATTTGGTATATTTAGTGTTCAAAAATGAATTCCAACATATTATCAAAATTCCTTTTTTATTTCATATCTGAACTATGTGATATTTATGGTAATATATTCTAATTTCCAAACATTTTGGGACTTTTAGTTTGCTCATTGTTATTAATTTCTCTTTAATCTTATTTTGAACAGAATCTAACCTGCCTGTGGTTGTGACTTTTTGATTTTGTTAATAATTATTTCAAGTTCCATATATTATTATTATTTTTTAAATCCA
>JAQZBX010057205.1:7970-18127 GCA_029593785.1 Cabassous unicinctus
TTATTAGAGAAGTTGTAGGTTTACAGAAAAATCATGCATAAAATGCAGAGTTCCCATATGCCACCTTCATTAGTCAAGGTTCTCTAGGGAAATAGAACCAACAGGAAATATCTGTAAATACAATGAGATTTTTATAAAAATTGTCTCACATGACTGTGAGGATGCACAAGTTCAAATTCCAGAGGGCAGGCTGCAAACTGGGAACTCCAAGGAAAGTCAATGATGAATTCTCCAGGAGAAGCTGGCTGACTGAAGTAGAGATGGAAATTCTCTCTTCTGATGTCTGAAATCATAATTTCTCCCTTTAAAGCCTTCAATTGATGGGATGAGATGTTTCTCATTGCTGAAGGCCATCTCCTCAGTTGATTGTAGATGTAATCAGCCATAGATGCAATCAACTTACTGATGATTTAAGTCCATGAAATGCCCTCACATTAGCAATCAGGCCAGTGCTTGCCTGGACAAGTTGACTTATGTACCTAAATATCATACCACCCTATTATTAATACCTTGCATTAGTGTGGTACACTTAAAATTATTAAAAGAACATTTTTATAGTTGTACTGTTAACTGTAGTCCATGGTATACATTATGTTTCACTTTTTGTGTTGTTTTGTCCTATGGCTATTTAAAAAAAAATTATTCTAGTAACATATATACCAACATTTCCCTTTTTAACCATATTCATATAATTCAGAGTTGTTAATTTCATTCACAATGTTCTTCTACCATCACCATCATCCATTACCAAAACTTTTCCATCGCTGCAAATAGAAACTCTGTATGATTTAAGTATTAACTCCCCATTCCCTATCCCCACCCCAGCCTCTGTTAACTCTATTCTTGTTTCTGACTATGAATTTGCATATTCTAATTATTTCATATGTGAGAATATACAATATTTGTCCTTTTATGTATTGTTTGTTTCACTCAACATGATGTCTTCAAGGATTATCTGTGTTGCTGCATGTATCAAAACTTCATTCCTTTCTACAACCCAATGATATTCCATTGTCCATATATTTATACCACGTTTTGTTTATCCATTCATCAGTTGATGGACATTTCGATTGCTTCCATCTTTTGGCAATTGTGAGTAATGCCCCTGTGAACACTTGTATGCCAATATCTGCTTGAGTTGCTGCTTTCAATTCCTTTGGGTGTATACCTAGTAGTGGGATTGCCAGGTCATATGATAATTCTATACTTTATCTGAGGAACTGCCAAACTGTCTTCCACAGTGGGTACAACATTTTACATTCCCACCAACAATGGATGAGTGATCTTATTTTTCCACATCCTCTCCAACACTTGTAATTTTCTGTGTGCTTTTTAAAAAAATAGTAGTAATTCTAGTGAGTGATATATTGTATCACATTGTGTTTTTGAGTTGTCTTTCCCTAATGGCTAATGATGTTATGCATCTTTTCATGTGCTTCCTTGCCATTTATATATCATCTTTGGAGAAATGTCTATTGTAAAATTGCCTTTTTAAAATTGGGTGTTTATATTTTTGTTGTTGAATTGTAGGATTTCTTTATATATTCTGGATATTAAGCCTTTATCAGATATGTAGTTTCCAAATATTTTTTCCCATTGTGTAGGTTGTCATTTTACTTTCATGGTAAAGTCATTTGAAGCACAAAAGTTTTTAATTTTGATGAGGTCCTTTTTGTCTATTTTGTTGTTGTTGTTGCTTGTGCTTTAGGTGTAAAGTCTAAGTAAACATTAAATAACACAAGGTCCTGAAGATGTTTTTCTACATTTTCTTCTAGGAAATTTATAGTTTTGGTTTTGTATGTATTTGATCCATTTTCAATTGATTTTTGTATATGATGTTAGATAGGGATCTACTTTCATTCTTTTGCATATGGACATCCAGTTTTCCCTGCCCCATTTGTTGAAGAAACTATTCTTTCCCAATTGAATGGACTTGGCACCCTTGTCAAAAATCAGTTGGCCATAAATTTGAAGATTGATTTCTGAACTCTCAATTCGATTCCCATTGGTCTGTATGTCTCTCCTTGTGCCAGTACCATGCTATTTTGAATATTGTAGCTTTGTAATAATTTAAAAAAAAATTTTTTTTAAGATACTTAGATTACATAAATGTTACACAAAAAATATAGGGATTCCCATATGCCCCACCTCCCACACCTCCCACAACCTCCCACATAAACATCCTTCATTAGTGTGCAACCTTAGTTGCAATTGATAAACACATTCTGGGGCTTTGCCATTATAAGGAAGTGTGAGTCCTCCAACTTCATTCTTCTGTTTCAAGATGGCATTAGCTATTTAGGGTTTTTCCACTTCTGCAAAGACAGCAGTTGGAATTTTGATTGGGATTGTGTTGAATGTGTAAATTGCTTTGGGTAGATTGATATCTAGCCATATTTAGCCTTCCAGTCCAGGAACACAGAATGTTCTTCCATTAATTTAGGTCTTTGATTTCTTTTAGCAATGTTTTGTAGTTTTCTGTACAAGTATTTTACATACTTGGTTGGATTTATTTCTAGATATTTGTTCCTTTTAGCTACTGTGGTCAATGGAATTTTTCCTTGATTTCTTCTTCAGATTGTTCATTACTAGTGTATAGAAACACTAATGATTTTTATATGTTGATCTTGTACACTGCCACTTTCTTGGATTCATTCATTTGTTCTAGGGACTTTGTTTTGGATTGTTCAGGATTTCATATATATAGGATCACCTCATCTGCAAATAGGGAACATTTTATTTCCTTTCAAATTTAGGTGCCCTTTATTTCTTTTACTTGTCTAATTTCTCTGTCTAGAAATTCCAGTACAATGTTGAATAACAGTGGTGACAGTTAGCATCCTTGTCTTGTTCCTGATCTTAGAGGGGAAGCTTTCAGTCTTTCACCATTATATAGGATGTTAGCTGTGGGTTTTACATAGATGGCTTTTATCATGTTGAGGAAGTTTCCTTCTATTCTTGATTTTCTAAGTGTTTTTATTGAGAAGGGATGCTGGATTTTGTCAAATGCCTTTTCTGCATCAATTGAGATGATCATGTGGTTTTTTCCTTCATTCTATTAGTGTAGTGTTTTACATTAATTTATTTTCTTGTGTTGAACCAACCTTGCATAACTGGGATAAATCCCATTTGATCATGGTGTATAATTCTTTTGATGTGCTGTTGGATTCAGTTTGCTAGTATTTTTTTGAGGATTTTAGTATCTATATTCATAAGAGATATTGGCATGTAAATTTATTTCCTTGAGGTATCTTTATCTGGCTTTGGTATTGGTCTGATGTTGACCTTATAGAACAGGTTAGAGGGTATACCTTCCTCTTCCATTTTTTAAGAAGATTTGAACAGGGTGGGTGTAAATTCTTCTTGGAATGTCTGGTAGGATTCACCTATGAAGCCACCTGGTCCTGGGCTTGGGCTTTCATTGTTGGGAGGTTTTTGATTACGGATTCAATCTCTTTACTAGTTATTGGTTTTTGGAGATCTTCCGTTTCTTCTTGAGTCAGTGTAATTAGTTTGTGTGTTCCTAGGAACTTGTCTATTTCATCTAGGTTATATAATTAGTTGGCACACAGTTGTTCATAGTACCTTCTTATAGACCTTTTTATTTCTGTGGGGTCAGTAGTAATGCCTCTCTTTTCAATTCTTATTTTAATTATTTGTGTCCTTTGTTTTTTCTTTGCCGGTCTAGCTAAAGGTTTGTCAATTTTATCGATCTTTTCAAAGAACCAACTTTTGCTTTTGTTGATTCTATTTTCAAAAAATTCTCTATTTCATTTATCTCCCTCCACCCCCAGTCTTTGTTATTTCCTTCATTCTGCTCAGTTTGGGTTTACTTTGCTCTTCCTTATCTAGATCCTACAGTTGTGAGATTAGTTTTCTGATTTGAGATATTTCTTCTTTTTAAATGTAAACATTTACAGCTGTAAATAGCACTTCCTGCATTGCATTTGCTGCATCCCATAAATTTTGGTGTATTGCATTTTCATTTTCATTCACCTCAAGGTATTTCCTAATTTCCCTGTGATTTCCTCTTTAACCCATTGGTTAAGAATACATTGCTTAATTTCCACATATTTGTGAATTTTCCATTTTCCCCTCTGTTATTGATTTCTAACTTCATTTTACTTTGGTTGGAGAAAATACATTGTATGATTTCAAAACTTTTGAATTTATTGAGTCTTGTTTTGTGACTTAACATATGGCCTATTGTTGAGAATGATCCATGTGCATTAGAGAAGAAAGTGTTTTCTGCTGCTGTTGGGTGAAGTGTTCTATATATGACTGTTAGGTCCTGTTGTTTTAGAATATTGTTCAAGTTTTCTATTTCCTTATTGATCTTCTGTCTAGATGTTCTATTCATTATGAAAGTGATGATTGAAGTCTCCCCCTATTAATGTTGAACCATTTATTTCTTCCTCAAATCTGTCAATATTTCTTTAATATATTTTGGGGCTCTGCTGCTAGGTGCATATATATTTATAATTGTTATGTCTTTTTGTAGAATTGACCCCTTTATCAGTATATAATAGCATTCTTTGTCCCTTGGAAGAGTTTTTGACTTAAAGTCTGTTTTACCTGATATTAGTATAGCCACCCTAGCTCTCTGAATGATATATATTTTTTCCATCCTTTCAGTTTCAATCTACTTATGTCTTTCAATTTAAGGTAAGTCTCTCATAAACAACATATATTTGGGTCATGCTTTTTTTTAAATCTATTTCTGTCAATCTCTGCCTTTTGCCTGGAGAATTTAATCCATTTACATTTACTGTAACTACTGATAATGCAAAACTTTCTTCTGCCATTTTGTTATTTTGTCTTTGTAAGTCTTATATCTTTTTTGACCTTCAATTCTTTTGTTAGTACCTACTTTCATATTTACTTGATTTTTGTATTGTATCATAAAGAGTCCCTTCTTATTTCTTTCTGAATATATTGTTCATATAGTTTCATATGGAGTTAAAATTTAACATCCTAAATCTATACAAATCACATTTGATTTGATACCAACTTAACTTTAATAGCATACTCACTCACTGTTCCTATACCCCTCTGTGCCCCAACCTTTTTTTGTATTTGTTACAAATTATATCTTTGTACATGTGTATGTCCAAAACCATAGATTTATCCTTACTTTTTATGCATTTGCATTTAAATACCTGGAAGAAGTAAGGAGTGGACTTACATACCAAAAATTAAAATACAACAGTACTGGTATTTATATTTATAAGTACCTATTTGGTTACCTATACCAAAGACTTCTATTTCTTTATGCTACCTTGATCCACTGTCTAGTGTCCTTTCTTTCAATCTGAAGAACTCCCTTTGGTATTGCTTGGGAACAGGTTTAATGGTAATGAACTCCCTCCCAGTGGTGACTATTTAGGGCCTTCTCAGGTTGGGCTCTAGCACAAGCACAATCCTGCACATGTGTGTGGCCTTCTAGAATCCCAGACATATGCCAAGGTTTTTCAAAGCTGGCTATGGACATCTCAATCCCCAAATTTCCCTTTGTTCCATTTGATATTTCCACCACAGGAAGCTGCATCATTAAACAATTTCTGCCTATTGTTTTCAAAAAAATGCCCTGAAGATACGGTTGTTTGCAGTGAATGAGCTCTGAGTAAGGTCAAATAAAGACAAGTCCTATGAATTGAGATTTTCCAGGAGGCTACCAGTCAGGTCAAATAGTGATGATTCTCTAAGAGACTTTTTGGGAACTCTGAACCTATTCTACTCCCTCCAGTAACTGTTAGCCTGCTAATTTTCCCAGGTACTGTGGTTGTGATGCTGTTGGTTTGAAAGACTACCATGGAGTTGAGGAGAAGAGTGGGAATGGGGTAAACTAAAATACCACAAGGCTCCACTTTTATTGAGAGCCAGACTTTTTTGGAATAAAATTTCTTGGATTGTTGCAAACCTTTGATTAATTTCCAGAGTTTTGAAAAGTTTATTTTGACAATTTTGCCAGCGTTCTTGTTGTTTTTATGGAAGAGCAGATTTTCAGAGGTTCTTACTCCACCATTCCAAAAGTGTTTTCACAGCACTGTTTTTCTTTAAACAAATCAATTTTATTGATACATATTAATAAAGTATAAATCCATCCAAAGTGTACAATGAATGATATTCAGTACAATCACATAGTTGTGTATTTATCATGTCAATCATTTTTAGAGCATTTTCATTATTCCAATAATAATAATAAAAAAACAAAACAAATGAACAAACAAACAAAAAAACTCATCACTTTTCAACCCCTTTATGCTTCCCCTTCCATACATAGCTGCTATTCTCTTTCCATCTTTCTAGTTTATTTGTATTTGTATTTTGTAAAAAACAGTCCTTAAATGCAATATTGAAGCAGGCTAGTGAAATAGGGAATCAATAGACAGATCTAGAACCTGGCAAGAAGTCCACGTGGACATTGATACCAAGATGGCTGCTGGAAGACCCTTGTGAGATTTCTGCCATCTGGAATGGGTTTCTTCCAGAAGCCAGGAGAAGTCCTGGATATTCTACAGGGGCATTATCATTGGGCCCTTCTGGGGGATTGATGGGTGGGATAATCAATCAAAACAGCAAACAGCTGGAACTCCTCCCATGCCATTAGCAAAGGGATGGAATAATTAATGGTTTAAAAAGCTCTCTCTCCCACTCTCTCTCTTTCTCTTGCCTTCTGCACCCTGCTCTTACTATGTCCCCCTTGCAGGAATTAACACACAAGTAAAACCTGAACATTTATAATCTATAATGGGAAATTCTAGTCTTTAAACCAGCCCTTTTTATCACTCCTCAGCCCCTTCCTCTCTCTGGGACCCATGGTCTGTTATTTTTCCCTGTTTCTCCTCCCTGTCTTAATAAGTTACTGCCCTAATCAACATGATGTGCTCTTGAAATTCATTTCTGCAGCATAGTCAAGAACCTAGACAAAATCCAGTAACAATATCACACATATTTGTATTTTACATGAGGTTTCACTAAGTTATACAAGTCCATGTTACATTTTTTAGATTTCCTTCTAGTAATATACATGACCCTTTCAACCACTGTCATACCCATATAATAGCTCTGCTAGTTATAATCTGATGTGCTTTCACCATTTCTATTCCTTTCCTGAGATTTACAAACAAACTTTTTACTAATTCTGCACAGATTAACTTTCATCTTTCCATTCTTCATGCTCATTCTATTTTCTGGTGAGCTATATTCTAATTATTAAATCCATGAGTTTACACAATATATTTAGTTAATAAATATATAGTATTTGCCTTTTTGTGTCTGGCTTTCTTCACTCAACATAATGTCCTTCTGTTCACCTATATTGTCATAGGATTTATGACTTCATTTCTTCTTAACGCTGCATAATATTCCATCATGTGTATACACCACAATTTGTTTATTCATTCATAAGTTGATGGACACCTGGATTGCTTTCAACTTTTGGCAACAGTGAATAATGCCACTATGAACATTGGTGTGCAAATGTCTCTTCATGTCACTGCTCTCAGTTCTGGGTATATACCTAGTAATGGTATTGTTGGGTCACATGGCAAGTCTATATTGAACTTTTTTAGGAACTGCCAAACAGTCCTCCATAGTGGCTGTATGATTCTACATTCCCACCAACAGTGAATAAGTGTTCCTTTCTCTCCACATTCTCTCCAACACTTACAGTTTTCCAGCTTTTTAATAGTGGCCAGTTTAATAGGTATGAAATGATATCTCATTATAGTTTTGATTTGCATTTCATTAATTGCTAGTGATGTCGAACATTTTTTCATGTGTGTGTTGTTGGGTTTTTTTTTACCATTTGTATTTCTTCCTTGGACAATTGTCTTTTCAATTCTTTTGCCCATTTTCAATTCAGGTACTTTGCCTTTTTATTGTTGAGTTGTATGATCTCTTTATAAATGATGGATATTAAGCTCTTATTGTATATGTGATTTCCCAATATCTTCTGCCATTGAGTCGGTGGCTTTGCATGCTTTTGACAGTCCTGTGAGGTGCAAAAGTGTTTCATTTTGAGGAGGTCAGATTTATCTATTTTTCCTTTTGTTGCTTGTGCTTTGGGTGTAAGGTTTAAGAAGCTACTGCTTACCACAAGATCTTGGAGATATTTTCCTACAATTCCTTCTAGGAGTTTTATGGTTGTTGCTTTTATATTTAGGTCCTTGATCCATTTTGAGTTAATTTTCATATAATGTGAGATAGGGGTCCTCTTTCTTTCTTTTGGATATGGCTATCCAGTTCTCCCAGCACCATTTGTCGAATAGACTATTCTGGCCCAGCTGGGAGGGCTTGATAGTTTTATCAAAAATCACTTCACTGTAGATGTGAGGGTCTATTTCTGAGTTCTCGATTCAGTACCATTGGTCATTCCATCTGTCTTTATGCCAATACAATGTTGTTTTTACAAATGTAGCTAAGTAATATGCTTTGAAGTCATGAAGCGAGAATCCTCCAACTTCATTCCTCTTTTTAAAGACATTTTTGGCTATTTTGGGCCCCTTACCCTTCCAAATAAATTTGATCATTGGCTTTCCCATTTCTGCAAAAAAGGTTGTTGAAATTTTTACTGGGATTTCATTGACTCTGTAGATCAGTTTGGGTAGAATTGACATCTTAATGATATTTAGTCTTCCAATTCATGAATACGGAATGTCCTTCCATTTATTTAAGTCTTCTTTGGTTTCTTTTAGCAATGTTTTGTAGTTTTCTGAATACATGTGCTTAATGTCCTTGGTTAAGTATATTCCTAAATATTTGATTCTTTTAGTTGCTATTATAAATGTCATATTTTTTTCAGATTTCCTTCTCAAATTGCACATCAGTATTGTATAGAAGTGCTACTGATTTTTGCATATTAATCTTGAATCCCTCCACTTTGCTGAACTTGTCTATTACTTCTAGTAGCTTTGTTGTGGACTTTTCAGGGGATTCTAGATATAGGATCACACATCAGTGAATAGTGAAAGTTTTATTTCTTCCTTACCTGTTTGGGTGCTTTTTATTTCTTTTTCCATCAATTTGTGCTAGAAGTTCTAACTTTGAATAACAGCGGTGACAGTGGGCATCCTTGTCTTGTTCCTGATATCAGCAGGAAAACTTTCATTCTTTCATCATTGAGTAAAATGCTAGCTGTAGCTTTTTCATACACGTGCTTTACCATATCGAGAAAGCTTCCTTCTTTTCCTAGCTTTTGGAGTCTTTTCATCAAGATAGGGTGCTGTATTTTGTCAAATGCCTTTCCTGCACCAATCGAGAGGATCATGTGATTTTTCTTCTTCAATTTGTCAAATATGGTTTATTACACTAATTGATGTTCTTGTGTTGAATCACACTTGAATATCTGGGCTAAAACCCACTTGATCATGGTGTATAATTCTTTTAATGCGCCTTATAATTCTGTTTGCCAGTATTTTGTTGAGGTTATTTGCATCTATATTCATTAGAGATATTGGTCTGTACTTTTCTTTTTTCTTAGTATCTTTATCTGGTTTTGGCATTAGGGTGATGATGGCTTCATAGAATGAGTTTGATGTCTTTGATAAGGGTTGGGAAGTTTTCAGTCATTATTTCCTCAAATGTTCTTTCTGTTCCTTTTCTATTATTTTCTCCTCTGGGACACTGATAATGCCTATGTCTGTGCATTTCACACTGTTATTCAATTGCCTGAGACTCTGTTCCATTTTTTTCCATTCTCTTCTCTTTCTGTTCTGTCTTTTCCAGTTTGGATGTTCTGTCTTTGAAATCACTAATTCTGTCTTTGAGCAATTCAAATCTGTTCTTCTGTGCCTCTAATGTATTTTTAATCTCATACATCATGCCTTTCATTCTTATAAGGTCTGTTATTTTTCTTTGTAGGCTTTCAAATTGTTCTTTATGCTCACTCAGTGTCTTCTTAATATCCTTTATCACTTTAGTCATATTTGCTTTCAAATCTTTGGATTTAAGAGAGTTGTATGATTATCATTGATTAATTGTCTTAAATCCTGTATCTCTTCAGGATATTTGGTTTGTTCGTTTGACTGGGCCATTTCTTCCTGTTTCCTAGTATGGCTTGTAATTTTTGCTGATGTCTATGCATCTGAATGTGTTGGTGAATTTACTCTGATGGCCAATTTCTCTCTCTTGCTATTGGTTTTTTTTTTTTTTTT
>JAQZBX010057206.1:0-18015 GCA_029593785.1 Cabassous unicinctus
CCTGCAGCTGCAGGCAGGATAATCCCATCCACCGTATCCATGGAATATAAACCTTCTCTCACTTGGAGGTGGAGTGGACATCACCATCCCAAAACCCCCAGGATTGGGGCAAGAGCTATGGACTAGAATGGACTTGGTGGTGTTCTGTCGTATATTGTGATTCAAGCAATGGAAGAAATTGTAACAGTGAGGTGGAGACAGTGGCCACTGGACATTTTTGGGGCAGGGAGCGGAGAGGCAGTCGAAATACAGGGGCTTTTTTGGGACTTGAGGGTTGTCATGAGTGGCATTGTGGCAACAGATGTAGGCCATTTTACATCAGCATATACCACGCAGAACTGTGTGGGAGAGAGGGTGGTCTATGATGTGAAATGCAGCCTATGCTTGGTGGCAAAGCCCCAGGATGTGTATGTCCATTGTGGGTGATGTCCCACACTGATGTTGGTGTGGGATGTTGTGGGAAGTGTGGGAGGTGGGGAACATGGGAATCCTTGTAATTTCTGAGTAATAATTAGGTAATCTAAGCACCTTTAAAATATATATATATATAAAATAAAATTAAAAAATGTTGTAAAATGAAAAAAAAAAATAAGTAAGTGAAATTTTCTACTCACTAAGAAAAGAAAATAAACTGTAAAGGAAAATAGTAATCACTTTGTTAGACCAATTATGAAAATATAGCCTATTATGAAAATTTGTGGATTTGAAGTGACAAGACTCAAAGAGAAAATGAAGATTTTCGTATTGATTTCTAACTTATGTAATAATCAGTAGTCCTACTATAGTTTCTTTTTTTAACAAGAAAGTGTTCATAATTAATCTTTCTAAGTAACTTCAAGTAGAATGAATAGAATGATTATGGTTTTTGATCATGAACACTGAGGTTTAGTCAAGCTCACATTGTTATTTGAAACAGGTCACATTAAATGCCTTTTTCTTTATTTTAGTTAGATCTACTCATTTAGAATATGAGTGATGCTAATGCAAGCATATACATACTTCATAAGAAGAAAATGTGCTGCTAGAAACCAAACATCAATACTTTCAATTAAATTCTAATACAGTTGGCTTGCAATAAATGTTATATTGAATTGGTCCACAGTTTTGAAGAAGGGAAGCAGAGTAGAGGTTAAGAAAGGAGGTGTAAAGTAAGGAGATAACAATAAGGAACTCTGATAGGATATGGTTAGTTGACATTATAAGTAGTGATATTTGCTATTTCATTGTTTACCAGATTGTGTTTTAATTCTCTTATGGCATATTTAAGTGTTTAGCAGGTTTTTAAAATCACTACAAATCAAAATATCAAAAGAAAAGCTGATCGAGGGGAAGGCACATTTGAATTGATAAAATGTCTGAGTTATAAATGTTTTTTTAAAAGGAATATTTTTTTACCAAGTATGTACAGTGAAATACTTTTTAAATATTGAGTAGTCAATTGAATTAATGGTTTTGGAGCTCCAAGGAAGAGGTCTGGTCTACGGATGTAAATTTGGTACAATGTGCATATTTAACTTTATTCCTTAAAAAGTGAGTCTTGTATCTCTATGATAAAAAAAATAGTCTAGATTTATTAATAGGGACTTATTACCAGTTAGTTTAGATGTCACATTTTGGGCCATTATTATGAGCTTTAATGTTTGAATATAGTCATGAACTTTCAGAAAACTTTTGATTGTTAGGTCATCCCTAATATGCAGCCAACAAGCTGGACTGGTTGAACACAGCTTCAGTAAATATTGATTGAGCCTTAGATCAAAGTCCACAGTGCTCTTTTGTTTGGCTTATCAAACCATTGGTTCATGCCTATATTATGATTATGATCAAAAGTATCTGCTTTGAATATAATAGGCATTAGAATATGCTTATGTTTGATCTAATCTGGAGGTGGAAAAAGAATTCAAACAGTCCCTGCTGTCCTAGTAATTTATTGCCCGTAACAGACAATAACCTTTTAAAAAATAAACTAAGTATTTTACAGAGATGAGCAGGAAAGGTTTTCCAAAAAGGTACAGGTAGTTTTCTGTGGGAACACTTGGGAAATTACGCAGTGCTTCACTGAGACGGCATTTGAATAGGTCTTTGAAGGATGAGGCAAAGCACCGAGGCTGAGAGAATGGAATAAATAAAAGCACTGAGTTCAGTTGCACTAAGTTAATGCTTAACTAGTAATTCCACTTATGGAAAATTATCATGATCTATTTATTTGAATTTTTCTGTAGCAATCAAATATTGCAGAGACCTTCAGAATTTTTCTTTTTTAATTCAAAGGTGTTCAGGAATTATTTTCTCAGTATTCTTATTGAGGATTTCTCAAAAACCTAGGAATCCTGCCTGAAGTTTAATTAAAAATCACCTAGCAGCAGACTTAATGGAAGATTTGCAATTTAAAATGATTAATTATACATTTATCAAAGAGCGTGACTAAAAAACATTGACTTCCAGGGCTGAGGGTACTGTAGTGGAACTGGTACATCATGGGTACATGTAAAATTGTTAACATTCCCTTTTCAAAATTAGGACAATATATAGTCACTCAGAGAGGAAAGTTATGTGCTGTATGATATTTCTGGCAGTGACCATTAGAAATCTCTTTATGTTTATGTAGCTAAAGTGTATCAGCACAAAGGAGTAATATGTTACTATTGACGTGATAATTTTGAATATTGTCTAAAAACATACAAAATGGCTTATGCGGGGTTAATAGGAAAAAAATCAGAACATAAAGCTTCACTGTGGCTACGAGGCAGTGATTTGCTTATGTAAAAACTGAAAGGGAATATGTAAAAATGAAATAAAGTGTTGGGATGGTAGGATTAGGGATTATTTTCCAATTTCAAAAAGTTTCCATTTTTATTTTTTAAAGCTTCCACAAGGGGGAGCAATTAGTATTAGCAGATATTTGAGTAAATCTCAGAAGACTTGAGATTTTTGTGCATTTGGCTTTATTAAGTATAAAATTTTGTCTTGATGTTGGTGCAGTAAAACATCACTTATTGAGACTAATTAGAAGAAGGAGCAATCTATGATAGTGAAAATGAGACATCTTTATTTTAAGGAAATTTTTTTTTTACCTTGTAGATACAGAAACATGAATCTTATTAAATAATGCTAGGGAAGTGGATGTGGCTCAAGTGATTGGGCTCCCATCTACCACATAGGAGGTCCAGGGTTTGATTCCTGGGGTCTCATGGTAAAAAGTGAGCTGGCCCACGTGGCGAGCTGGCTCACGCAGGAGGAGTGCTGGCCCACGCGGAGAGCTGGCACAGTAAGATGATACAACAAAAGGAGACACAGAAGAGAGACAATGAGTGACGCAGCAAATCAGGGAGCTGAGGTGGTGCAAGAGATTGACCAGCCTCTCTCCACTCCAGAAGGCCCCTGGATCAGTTTCTGGTGCCGCCTAAAGAGAAGACAAGCAGACACAGAAGAACACACAGAGAGCAGACAGCGAGTGCAAAACAACGGGGTGGAGGGAGAAATAAATAAATCTTAAAAAAAAAAAAAAGCTAAATAACCTTAAAGAGATGTTTAAATGTTTTTTCCTTGTTGTATACAGAATTTACAAATAGAAAGCAATTAAAGTACTCTCAACAAGTTGTCTTAAAAACTATTATTTTTCTTAACAGAGCCTTTCTTCACAAATCAGGTTTTGTCCAAACCAAATAAGTGCTGTACCTGCAATTAAACTATAGTTGTTAGTCCCATGAGGAGATTTGTATTGTAAATAGTTTTCCTTTCCTTATAAATTTTGCTATATTAAAGATAAAAAACACTAGTAGTTTTTGAGAGCTGTAGAAATTGACTTGAATTCTAGACTTTGAGAAGAGACTTAAATAAGACTTGGCTTTCTTATCAAAGAACAGGCAGTATTTCATGGATGGTCACTTTGTTTTTGTGTAGTAAGGCATTAATTTTTTTAGTTTTTATTATATGAGACTCTGAAAAAATCCAAGATAGACTTTAATCTACCTTAAAATAACCTAATAGTGGAAAATCCTTGCTTTATGGTAAACTTCTAATGTACCCTGAGTCTGTTGCCAGGATGACTCTAATCACATATCTGTTAAGTACTTCCTCTGAGTGCTTATTGCCCTTTGAATAATTTAGTGATATTATTTATCAATAATATTGATAAAGCATTCTCAACTACTGCTATTATTTTTCCTGCTATTCTAATTTTGAATTATAAAGAAAAATACTACATAGCATTTAAAATAACACCCTGAATATATTTTTACCTATTATACAAAGATGGTAATATTATTTAGTATTAATTTCTTCCCCATAGATTATCTAATTTTATTTTGAAATGCACCTATACATAAGGCAAATAGCTCTATATAATTTACTTATAGAAGATATTGAACATTAGCTCAGTTTTAAAATAGATTTTTTGCAATTATTAAGATAGAGCATGATCATCATTAATAGATATTTTATTTTGCAGTTGAGTAGGTATATATCATCTGATACAGAAAATATTTTAAACATTTTATATAAAAGTAATTTTCATATAAAAGATCATTTTTTTTTCCTGATAGAGACTTAGGATATTAGATCTGAAGGAGAAGTTAAAGATTGTATAACAGGCCGATTATTTTGTTTTCCTAGTAAGGAACCTGAGACCCAGAGAAATTAAACAGTGTGCTTAAGTTCAGTTTGCAAATAAAATGGCAAAGTCAGAATGAAAATCCAACTAATTCTTTGCAGTGTTGTTATGGTGGTATTCTATAGTGGAAGCAGCTTGACTTTCAGATCAGATAATCAGTTTAAATCCTGGCTGAGCCACTTATTAGCCACCTTTCTGCCAGAAAAGGCAAGGCAGTCAAAGTTGTAGATGCTTTCTTCTCTAGCAGCTATTCATGTTAAATAGATTCCATTAACCTGTAAGAGTACCTTGGAGTTGCAGCCACACTATTTTAATTTCTGAAGTATTTACCATAGAATTGTCATTCCATTCACTCCCAGCTATTTTATATATTAGTCAGCATCTAGGACTAGATTTCATATTTTGCAAATCAGTGTCTCATTGAAAACCTGGGGCAAAAACTATAAAACATGACATTATTCATTTATTTTTAACAATTACAGCAAATATATATTCTGATATGCATTCCTTTTCCTGAATCACCTATTTCATTTGTTCAGTAAACAATTTGGGGACATAAATGTTCTATTGACATATTCCTCCTTGAGTTTTATGTAACACTGATTGAACCTTTCTTCAAGCTTCCTCTGTCACTCCCATACCCCTTTTAAAACCATTTAATGGCTTAAAATAAATACATATGTACTTTTTTTCACTCTCTTTATTTCAATTTTGTTATCACTTGCATTTTTTGTGAAGTTACTTGATGCTTAAAGTACCATATATTCATTTGGGCTTAGCTTTCTATCCATGAATGAGAGACTAGCCTAGAAATAGATTTCCTTTTTCTGTATTACTTTTTTTTTTTTCTATCTGGTTGTGTCATCATCTTTTTGGTGCATCGCTGCGCTGCTGCCTCTCCATGCCGGTCTGGGACGCCTTTTTTCTCTTTTTCTAAACAGGAGGGCCTGGGTATTGAACCAGGGACCTCCATATGGTAAATGGAAGCTCAGTTGCTTGAGCCACAGCCCCTTCCCTGTATTACTTCTTGTAGATATGTGCATTTGGTCTTGGGGAGGGAAAGTAGAGCAATAGTTATTTAATTTGTATAAATAAATACTTGCTTGCTCATTAGTTTGAGATATGAACCAAACCTCACATATATAAAAAGATTACAGATTTTCAGAACTCTTGGCTGAGGGTGATAATTTGAAAATTCAGCTGATTTAAGGGAGAGAGAAATTACTGGTACATGTAACTGAGAATTCTGAGTTGAGCATGGATAACTCCATTGACTCTAACAGTAGCATTAGGAATATCATTCTCCCTCTTATTTGTTTTCTTCTGTGTTAGCTTTATTTTCAGACAGACTTTCCTTGAAAGTGGTAATAATAATGATCAGCAATTAGTTGCAGGCTTACCTAACTAGGTTAACTATGTCAGGAAAAAAAAAAAGAAAGAAAAGAATTCCACTTTTTTCTAGTAGCATAATCCAAAGTCCTGGGATTAAGTTCCAATGGCCTACTTTGGGTAATATGCCACCAGTCACTGTGGCCTGAACGATGGAATGCTCCAGGCAAGTCTGGGTCATATGTCTATTCCTAAATTTAGTAGTGCAAATTGAATAGATAAGGATTTTAAGAACAACTCTGCATGAACCACATGAACTAAGAGTGAGGAGGGATAGAAGTTTCTCCAAAGGAAAGCCAAGACTTTTTTTGTTACTACAGACTGGGTTGGTAAAAACAAGAATATTCACTATTGTGTAAAAATATAATAAAACTGTTTTTCACACGTTGGCAAAGGATTACTGCAATGCTAGACTCTGTGCCTTAGTTGAGTCCTTCCAAAAGGTGTTTGCATATTAAAATCACCTTGAAAGCTTTCAATAGCTCCATGTCCTACCTGTATTCCAAAGCAATTAAATCATAATTTCTGGAGGCAGTATCCAGGCTTCTGTGTTTTTTTGACGCTTCCAAAGTTTGATTTCAGTACAACGGCAAGCTTCAAACCCCCAGAGCATTATTTCAGTGCTTCTCAAACTTTCAGGTATGTAAGAATCACCTGGAGAGCTTCTTAAAATGCACAGTGCTGGGACCCACCCCCAGAGATTCCCATTCAGGAGTTCTGAGGAGGGGCCTGAGAATGTGTGTTTCTGAAACATTCCTAGGTAATGCTGATATTGCAGGTCCTAGGACTTGACTTTAGATAGCATTGTTCACATCTAGAAAATTTACCAGTATTGAGCTCTTCAATTTGAGGATTACTGTTGTCATTTTTCTACCTACTAGACTATAGGTGTTTTTGTAACTTTTATTTAATTCTGAACAGTTCCATCAATAGCATTTGCTGCACTGGGTTTTAGTTAGAAAGATGGCAAGGACACAAGTACACATAATTTCAAATTATTTTTTTGTTGTTGCATTAAGAAGATTGTGATTGACATTATAAAATCCTAAAATTAATTAATTAATTTTTATTTTTAGGAGGTACTGGGGGTTGAACCCAGGACCTTGTACAGGGGAAGCAGGCGCTCAACCACTGAGCTATACCTACTCCCCCAAATCCTAAAATTTGTTCAGAGAATTTGTCTTTAACATAGACATGGAAAGTAACAGAGCCCATTTATCTGCCTACCCAGTTAACTTTTCACTTTCGTTCCCCTTTGCCCTTTAACCTCAGTGATTCAAAGGCTGCTCATAATTGGGCTGAGTCATTTCAATTTTAAATGCATTTCTGATTATTATCTAATATGTGCCTTGAAGTTATTTAGAATTGTGTATTGTGTTGCTGCTCCCTAACATTGTTTTTGTAATCAAAAAGGATATCTACTTCTAGGCAGTCAACCCTTTTAGACACAATATTTACATCACCATATTAATTGTAGGTGTTTCCTTACACAAATGCTTAAACATTTTTTCCCTCTCCTTGCAAATGAGACTTGACTTGCCAGTTTATTTTGAATATTGTGTATGGTAAAAATTAAAGCATGTTATAGAAAAAATGTGCACTAACTTTTTCTTTTTTTATGCTGTTTTGTTTTTAAATAGGCTAATAGCTCGTCAGCTTGCTAAAATCCATGCTATTCATGCACATAATGGCTGGATTCCCAAATCTAATTTATGGCTAAAGATGGGACGATATTTCTCTCTCATTCCCACAGGATTTGCAGATGAAGACATTAATAAAAGGTAAAATTACTTAGACATATGAAATTATTTTTTACACTGCTTTGTTCTGTAATAGAGGTTTCAAAGATAACTACAAGGTTTCTCCATATAAAATCTGGTTTGGCTTGTTGCATTCAAGTAAAATAAGCATCAATTCTTCTGATCTCAGATGGCAATACAGAAATAACTGCCTCTCTCTCTCTCCAGCCCCCTCCAAAAAAAGAGAGAGAAAAGCCTACAAAGCAGGAGTGGAGAGTGGAGGCCAAAAAGTTTAGAACATTTATTTGGAAAGAAATGAAGTATAGCAATTGCTGAGTGGGTACATTTTAGAATACACACTTTTTTTTCCCCCACCCAAATCTGTTTTGAGTAGACCTAAAGATCAACATTGGGACAGCTTAATAATGTTGGAGTGTGAAAAACTTTGGCTTGTCTCAGTTTACTGTGACTATTTAAATCTCAGATAATGAGGTTTAAAATTCAATTACTGAAGTCTTAGCCAGCTTTTGTAAGACTTACTCTCCGGATTCAACTTAACTTAGGTATTTCATTATTTTCTATATTAAAAAATGTATAGATCAATGCTTAGAATCTAACTTATATAAACATATTTTCAAATAGTGTGATTAGAAAAAAATTAGAAATCCTGTTTTTCCTTTATAGCTAAAACATACTTGATGGCTATATTTTTTAATTCAGAAAGTCTTTTCAGGTACAGCAAAGAAAAGCAGAACTTATAGATTCTTTTCTTGTTCCTTTTTATTATAATTCTTTGGAAAGAAATGGCTGTATTTTGTTTGGATTATTTCGGAGATTAGTTTGTTTCATTCTGTGTAAGCATTTGTAATTAATGGCTTACTTCTGCAAGTGTGGATATTCAGTTTATAAGCTACAGCATCAAAATAGAGAATTCCCTTTTGAAATAGCTATTTTAATTAAAGATTTTGAGGAAAATCACTTAAGTAAGTCTATCTGTAAATGGAGATGATAATACTATACCTACTGTTGTTGTGAAGACTAAATGTAAAACATTTAGAATAGTGTCTAGTAAATGTTAGCTATTAGCTATATACATTACTTTTTTCTTCAATTTTGTAATGATTTTATACTTTTCTACCAGATTTTTTAACTGTTTATTTTCTTTTCATTAGTGTTTAAGTTCATTATAAATAGTTTTCTTTGTTCCAACTTTTGGAATAATTCACCTAATGTTTGAATTCAGAAGTATGTGCAGTCAGATGGAAAGGGCTTGTTCAAAATAAATTTTAATCCTTATTCAAACTTGAAAAACATCAAGATAAACAGGATATAACTCTTCTTTTAAAACTAAAAGGTTCCTAAGTGATATCCCAAGCCCTCAGATTCTTCAGGAAGAGATGACTTGGATGAAGGAGATTCTTTCCAATCTGGGCTCACCAGTTGTACTTTGCCATAATGACCTATTGTGTAAGAATATAATCTACAATGAGAAACAAGGTAGGTATTTGACCTTAGCAGTAAGTAAAGTTGATTTCTTTTGTGTTCTTAATGGTCCTTTGATCTTTATATAAGTAAAAATAAATTCAAATGCAAGGATTAAAAAATATACGAGGATAAAATCTTTAAAGATTTTCTTTTAGGTTATAAAGTCATGATAACTGTGATAAATTAGGAATATTATATTATCTATATATTTGTTTAAAATGTGTTTATTAGAATTACCTTGTTAGAATCAGTTTGTTGTACCTATTAGATTTTTAAATGTAAAATGATAAAATTGACTGTTTATAAATTTAACTGTAAAACCTATTTGATTATTCATGGTTTGAAAATGCACCTGCTTGTAATGTGCGTTGCTAAAAAAATATATTGACACTGCACTGCTTTGTAAACAGGAATTTTCTTACAGTGTTGGGAAGGACAGCAGTATAAGGAACAAGTGTGTCTCCAGGTTTCCCATTATCTGTTTATTCTGCTGATTTGTTAGATATTTTGATGCTAAGGAGAGAGCCTCAAATGGAGGAAATATAGTTGTTCAAATTTGTATCTACCAAAATAATAATCAAGAAGCTTTGGTAAACAGTTTTAACATTTCTTTGAGGTAGATGGTGATACTTTTTGGTAGAATGTTATTGTGATCATATCTTGCTGTATTCAAATTCTCTGTTTGCATATTTAAGAAACACTTCGTTGTATTATATCATTGGATAAAGTGGTTTGAGGTTTGGTTGCTAAATGACAGATGCTCTTCAGTACTAACTTTAAATTTAAAGATAGAAGTTTGGTTGATGGATTAATATTCAAAAAGTCTGTTTGAAACTATGAAGATATTACATTTTATAGGATACATGTTTTTGAAGATAATCATTATAAGTTGGAAGATCATATTTTGAATTAAAGATACGCTGTTGTAAAGATACTAACTAAAGCCAAGGAATTCTGATTAACATGGTCATAATTAAATTAATTTACTATTTATGACCTTTCTAATCAGATTATAAATCGGGACTATTCTAATACAAATATCCAGCTGTCTTTAACTTGAAGAAAACTAACCAAAGGAGCACTGTCAAGGGTGGTAGACTTAAGTACTTATTTTCAAAATGAGTATCCTTTATATTTGATAATTAATGTGGCTTAGACTTTCTATTTTTCAAAAATATACTGAGCTAACTTTATTTTGAATGGTCTTGAAGTCTTTGTGGGGAATCTCTCTTTTTTTTTTTTTTTTCCCTAAACTTCATGTATACCCGAAAACATTAAGTACTTGACAGTGTCCTTAAATGTATTATTGTCCATTTATTAAATATAATTATCATACTATATCTGCACTACACCATATGATAGTAACCAAATCTCAATGCCATTTGTGAGATGAGAGCATTAGTTATGTGTTAAGACAATGTATTAACTTTTAAGTTCAGTGCAAGACCTAATAACACATTTTATATAATGCAATTTCAAATGAGGGACTTCATCTTACATTTGAAGTGGACACTCAGCTTTATTTTTAACTGCAAGTTAATCAAAGAGAATTTATTTCCTTTAGAATATGATTTTAATCTTTCATATTTTTATTTTATAAGTTTCTTTTGCATTTTCATTTCACAGAGCAAACTTGTTTTATAAAACCGAAAAATAAGGGACCAAAAAAATCAGATTACTTTGTGCTAGGTATTAAAAAATACATTTTTTACTTTTTAAATTTTAAATAGTTGTCTTATCTTTAAACTCTTGGTCAGTGACATAAAAAGTTCCCATTTTAAAAATAAAATCTTTATGCTTCCCTTCGACTTTAGGAGTTCAAGGTTGTCTTCTGTTTTAACAAGAGTTACCTGAATCATACTTGTATGTTTGATTTTTTCCCCCTTACACAGAAGAATAATTTTCGCAACCCAACAAACCCATGTAATTATATTGACATATTTTTTAGAGTCTGCACTTTTTTATTGAAGACTATTTTGTACCATTTATTTCTTCTTGTCCTTGTGTTTATGTTTGTGTGTGTTACATTGATGTTTTTTTCCCCCCCAGTAGTTTTATGCCTGTTAAGAAGGGTAAATGTGGACCCTGTGGCATCCTTTTTTAAAAAAATCATCAGTTCCTATGTGATTAGTAGATAAATAAGCATTAAGAAAATATTGTTGGAATGTTGTTCAGGTAAAATCTAAAGCTCATGAAAATGTGGCAAGAAGCTTATTCCAGTCTTTCATATTTTGTCTCAAATTAGGAACTGTGGGTTTTGATACCATGCTTTATACTTAAAAAAAGAGAATTCTATAAATTCAGTAAGTTTAATAGGCAAAAATTATATATTTGTGGCTATAGCGTGGTATTAATATTTTATTTTCTGATGGTAGTCTCAAAAAGGCACATTAAAATTAGAGATGATGACTGCCTTAACTTGAGGCTCAATATCTCTCTGTTGTATGCTTCAGAACCTTTCTTCTTCAGAAGTGCAGATTGTAGGTGAACTTCATGAGTTTATATAGGATCATTTTGAAGTTTCTGCATGTATTTTTAAACTGTAACAATTTTGTATGTTGTAACTAGATTAAAAACCTGTAAGTCACTCATAAAAGCTGATTTATTAAAGCTAAGTTATGGGAAGCGGATGTGGCTCAAGCGATTGAGCTCCCGCCTACCACAAGGAGGTCCTAGGTTTGGTTCCTGGTACCTCCTGGAGAAGATGAGCAGGACAGTGAGCTGGCACAGCAGACACAGCAGAGCAGGGAGCTGAGGTGGCTCGGGCGATTGAGCACCTTTCTCCCACGTGGGAGGTCCAGGTTCTTCCCAGTGTCTCCTGAGGGGAAGATGAGCAGACAGAGAGAACTTGCAGTGAGTGGACACGGAGAGCAGACAGCGAGTGCAAAGCAATGAGGAGTGGGGGCTGGGGATAAATAAAAAACTTAAAAAAAAAAAAAAAAGCTAAGTTATAACCAAGAGAAGTCAGAAAGAGTGCCAATTTTGGAATCAGACACATTGGGTTCAAATCCCTGCTCAGTCACTTACTGTGGTTTTAGACCAAGTCATTTTATCCCTTTTTCAGTGTTCTATCTTTGATTCTTGACTGTATGTATCAGAATCACCTAAAGTGCTTGGGCAAAATGCAGACTTTGGAACCTACCCAAGACCAAGTGAGTAAGAATTTCCATAGATGGGCTCAAGAGTCTGCATGTTTAACTGGTTCTCAGGCAGTTCTCATATATCCTCAATTTTCCTTCTTTATTAGAGAAGTTATGGGTTTACAGACCAATCATCTATAAAATACAGAATTCCCATACACCTCCTCACCAACACCTTGCATTGGTGTGGAACATTTGTTACAATTGATGATAGCACATTTTTATAATTGTACTGTTAAGTCCATGATTTAACATAGGGTTCACTGTTTGTGAATTTATTTTTTAAAATTTATATTCTATTACCATATATACAATCTAACATTTTCCCTTTTAATCATATTCACATATATATTGCAGTGCTGTTAACTGCATTCACAGTGTTGTGCTTCCATCAGCACTATCTACTACCAAAACATTTTCATCATTTCAGAGAGGAACCCTGTACATTTTAAGCCTTAACTTCCCATTCCATTTCCCTACCCGATCCCCTGGTAACCTACATTCTTTATTCTGACTCTGAGTTTGCTTATTTTAATTGATTCAAATCAGTGAGACCATATAATATTTATCCTTTCGTGCCTGGCTTATTTCACTCAACATGATATCTTCAAGGTTCATCCATACTGTCACGTGTCAGGACTTCACTCCTTTTCGTGGTTGAATAATATTCCATTGTATGTATATATCACTTTTTATTTTTCCATTCATTGGTTGATGGACACTTGGGTTGCTTTCTGTCTTATGGCAGTTGTGAGTAATGCTGATATGAGTGTCAGTGTGCAAATATCTGAGTCCCTGCTTTCAGTTCTTTAGGGTATATACCTAATAGTGTGACTGCCAGTTAATATGGTAGTTCTATACTTGGCTTTCTGAGGAACTGCCAAACTGTCTTCCACAGCAGCTGCACCATTTTACATTCCCACCAGCAATGAATGAGTGCTCCTGTTTCTCCGCATCCTCTCCAACTCTTGTTATTTTCCAGTTTTTTTTTGCTTGTTTTGTTTGTTTGTTTTTAATAGCAATCATTCTGATGGGTGTGAAATGGTATCTCATTGTGGTTTTGATTTACATTTCCCTGATAGTTAATGATGTTAAGTGTCTTTTCATGTGCTCTCTGGCCATTTGTGTATCTTCTTTGGAGAGATGTCTATTCAAGTCTTTTGCCCATTTTAAAATTGGGTTGTTTGTCTTTTTGTTGTTAAGTTGAAAGATTTCTTTATATATTGTGGGTAGTAAATGTTTATCGTATATTTAGCTTCTGAATATTTTCTCCCATTGTGTAGGTTGCCATTTTACTTTCATGATAGTCTTTTTTGAGGTACTGGGGCCTGGGATTGAACCCAGGACCTCATATGTGGGAAGCCGGAGCTTAGCCACTGAGCCACATCAGCTCCCCTAAGTTAGTTTTTCCGTTTGTTTGCTTGTTGTTTGTTTTTTTTTGTTTTTAGGCAGCACTGGAAACTGAACCTGTGACCTCCCATGTGGGAAACAGGCGCTCAACCGCTTGAGCCATATCTGCTCCTGATAAAGTCTTTTGATGTATAGAAGTTTTTAATTTTGATGATGTCCCATTTATCTATTTTTTCTTTTGTAGCTTGTGCTTTGGGTATAAAGTGTGTGGAACCATTGCCTAACACGAGATCCTGAAGATGCTTCCCTATATTTTCTTCTATATTTGATAGTTCTAGTCTTATATTTAGGTCTTTGATGCATTTTGAGTTCATTTTTGCACATGGTGTGAGGTAGGAGGTCCTCCTCCTTTTTTTGCAAATGGAGAGCCAGTTTTCCCAGCACCAGTTGTTGAAGTATTCCTTTCCAATTAAGTGGTCTTTGCCACCTTGTCAAAAATCAGTTGGCCATAAACGTGAGGGTTGATTTCTGAGCTTTCAGTTCTATTCCTTTGGTCTATATGTCTGTCCTTGTGCCAGTGCCATGTGTTTTTGTAGTAAGTTTAAAGATGGTAAAGTGTGAGTCCTCTAGCTTCATTGTTCTTTTTCAAGATGGATTTAGCTGTTCGGGGTCCCTTACCCTTCCATATAAATTTGATGATTGGCTTTTCTATTTCTGCAAAGAAGGTTATTGGAATTTTGATTGGTGTTGCATTGAATTTATAAATTACTTTGGGTATAGTATTGACATCTTAATGATATTTAGTCTTCCCATCCATGAACACAAACTGTTCTTCCATTTATTTAGGTGTTGTTTGATTTCTTGTAGCAATGTTTTGTAGTTTTCTCTCTAGAAATACTTTTCATCCATTTTCTTTGTGGTTACCATGGGATTAAAATTTAATACCCAACATATATAACAATCATGTGGTTTGATACCAATTCTTAACTTCAGTAACATGCGCATATACTTTTCCTATACCCCTCTGGTCCTGCACCATTTTTTTGGTACGTGTTACTGCTTATATCTTTGTACACTGTATGCCCAAAAAAGAAATCACCATTTTAGCATCTCTGAGAAGGAAGAAGTCTAATTGCATACCAAACAATACACTACAATAATACTAGCATTTATAATTACCCAAATGGTTACCTTTACTGCAAGTCTTTATTTATTTATGCCACTTTGAACCACTGTCTAGTATCCTTTCCTTTCAGTTTGAAGAATTCCTTTTAGCTTTGCTTGTACAGCAGGTCTAGTAGTGATGAATTCCCTTAGCTTTTGTTTATCTGAGAATGCCTTAATCTCTCCTTCATTTTTGAAATAAAGTCTCACTGGATAAAAAATTCTTGGATGGCTTTTGTTTTCTTTCAGCCCTTTAAGTGTTTCATTCCACTACTTTCTTGCCTCCGTGTTTTTTGATGAGAAATCAGCACTCAATCTAATTTGGACTCCCTTGTATGTAACCCGTTGCTTTTTCTCTTGCAGCTTTCAAAACTCTCTCCTTGTCCTTTACATGCAGTAGTGAAATCAATATAAGACAGGGTGTATTTTTCTTCATGTTTGTCCTGTTTGGTGTTCACTGGGCTTCTTAGATGTACATATTCACATCTTTTGCTAAGTTTGGGAAGTTCTCTGTCATTATTTCTTTGAATATTCCTTCTGCTCCTTTGCTTTCTTTCTTCTCCATCCAGAGTCTCATAATGTATATAATGGTGTGCTAGGTGGTGTCTCAGAGTGTCTTACGCTGTTTTTGCTTTCAATATCTTTTTTCTTTCTGCTCCTCACTTTGATTCGTTTCAAGTGTCTTGTCTTCAGGTTCACTGCCAGCTCCAATCTGCTCTTGAAACCTTCTGGACATTTTTTGTTTCAATTATTGTGGTCTTAACTCCAGTAATTCTGTTTGGTTCCTTTTTAAAATTTTTCTCTCGTTACTAAGATTCTTATATTGCTCCTTTGTTGTTTTTCTCATATACTTTAGTTCTTTCTCTGTATTTTCCTTCATCTCCTTGAGCATTTTTAAGATGATTATTTAAAAGGCTTTTTTGGTATGTCCACATTCTTTTCTTCACTGGTGTTTTAGGGAGTTTTTTTTCCCTCTTCCTTTGGATGGGCCTTCATTTCCTTTTTATTTGTTTGTCTTGTTCTCTTTTGTTGCACACTGTCCATTTTAATATTTTAAAAATGTTATCTCTGGGATTTATTCCCTGTGATGTCTATTTCTTGGTTTTTTAATCAGCTGGTTATAAGACATTTTCTTGAGCTTAAGCCCAAGATGAATTCAGTGTACAGGGTTTTTGCTCTCTTTCTGGATCTCTGTCTTGTCCTGGGATTTTCCTTGTTAGTTGTTTTGGAATTGCCCTGTTTACAGGAGTTTGGTTGTTCCCTCTGTTTCTCAGGAGACAGACCTCCGTTTCCCAGGTGTTTGAAGCTGGCAGGCCTTTGTTCCAGACTATTCGCCTCTGTAGGTTTTTACACTCCTTTTGTTGTCTCAAACTGCTTTGGCCTGGCCTGGTGGGCAAATTTTGGGTGGAGGGGCACATTGGAGAGGACTTTATCAAGTTAGTCTTTCCCAGCCAAAACAGGGCCAGGGACTCAAGAAGGGGGTGCAGATCAGCTCCATAGTGCCCTGAGATGGGGGAATCAGGAAGGACACCAGGAGCTTCTCTGATGACTCCTCCGAGCTGAGCTTTCCTGGCCTGCCCAACAAATGCAGCCCTTCAATTAACTGTCCCCTACAGCCCTGAGGAAGTGCAGTGTCTTTAAGTCTCTGTTGCCACTGTCCCTATCTGGGTCAGCTTGAAACAATAGCTGCCTGCAGAGCGGGCCCTCAGCGATCCAAATTTGCTTATCAAGAGCTGTGATCAGTGATCCCCCTTGCCCACCTTTTAGGGAAGAGGATTTTTTTTTTTAGGAGGTGCTGGCGTTTGAACCTGGGACCACGTACATGGGAAGCAGTCACTCAACCACTGAGCTATACCTACCCCCCAGGAAGAGGATTTTTCTGTCACCAGTGAGCTATCCAGGGACTGGACCCGATGGTGGCCTGCCACAAGAGTAAGGCATGGGCACCGGTAGCGGCTGTGTGGAGAGAGAAATTTACTGTTCTTTACTTTTTATCAGCCTCTTCCTCCTGCTCTTCCCTGGATGCTGTTCAGTGTTCTGCCCTCTGGAATTTCAAAATAGTTGTTTTGATGGAAGGACTGAGTCCTGGGCTCCATACTCTGCCATCTTCCCACAGTCCTCCATACATACTTAATTTGAGTACTGTTGATAATCTAGAACTTTAGTTTTCTTTATTTGAAACTTGGAGATAATATTTACTTCAGATAGTTCCTGAGAAGATTTAAAATCATGTACATAAATTATATAGCACTGGACCAAGTACTTAGCAACTATTATGACAAGGGTAGGCAAACTTTATTTGTAAGTGGCCAGCCAGAGAGTATATATTTCAGACTGGATAGTTGTATTTTAGACTATGCTTTTGCAGGCCACATTACAGTCTTTGTTGGAGCTATTCAGCTCCCTGTTGTGGTGTGAAAGCAGCCATAGACATTATTTAAATAAGTGAGTATTAGCAGTTTTCCAGTAAAACTTTACAAAAATGGGTGGTACACTAGATTTGTACCACCCATTTTTGTAAATAAATAGATCCCTTTATTATGATTGTAAGATGCATTTTATAAAATGTATCTGAGTCTGAAAAAAATGAAAAATAGTGACTGTAAGCCAGAAGGCTAACTTTGTTCTATGACTAGTGGAATTATGGTTCATAGCTATGGAATTTAAGTTCATAGAAACTTAAAGTGCAATTTATAGTTTCTATCTTAAGTATAACTTGGTAGATTAATTTAAAATTGCAATATGTACATGTGTACATGTATTTGTATACATACATACATATTCATACACTGACACACACACACACACACACACACACACAGCTATTTTCAACTGTGAATGTTGGTGAACTGGTAGGTGTCACAGAAGGAAATAGTGCCTCTCCTTGCCCCCACCATGTCAGTTGACAGGACTCATGAGTACGAAAGAAGAGCTTTTTTCCTGAAGTTTTTGAAAAGTTAGGTAGTGCCAGGACTTAGGGTTGGTAAGCATGTACTAAGTAGAACCAATTATAATATTGCTTATTGACCAGCCTACTTCATATCTAATATTTTAATTTAAACTAATGCTTTAACTGCTGTCATGTGAGAAGCAATTGCCGAAACTTTTTCTTGGTAATTGTCAGAATTTTTATTAG
>JAQZBX010057207.1:0-18021 GCA_029593785.1 Cabassous unicinctus
GCTGCAGGTCCTCTCCATTCCCTGGGATGTCTGTTGCCCATCGTCGTCCCCTCGCCAGGCTACTGAGTGGGAGAGAGTGTGGCCTGTGATGTGAACTGTGGTCTATGCTTGGTGGCAAGGCCCCAGGATGTGTATATCCATTGCGGGTATAGTACCACGTGGATGGGGAATGGTTGTGTGGGGGGTTGTTGGGGGGTGTGGGCGGTGGGGAGCATGGGAATCCCTGTAGTTTCTGAGTAATATTTGGGTAATCTAGGCACCTTTATAAAATGTATACATATATATATATAACAAATAACATTTATGTAAACAAATGCACATATATGCATATGTATTATATATCATTTTACAAATAAAAAAAAAAAATTAAGTTTCAACCTCCTTAAAATGAGTGAATTAGCCACTCTCTTCTCTGCTTTAACAGTTCGATGCTATATTATTTACTTTTATTATAGCACTTATTTTAATGCAACTCATATATTTTAATTTTATTTATTATAATTTATTTATTATATTTATTAAGCAAATCCAAAAAATTATTACTACTGTTATATGTGCAGACAATATTCATTAGACTTATCAAAAATATTTATCTTTTTATTTTAGAGGCTTTTCCTTCCCCCCTGTATGTCCAGTATTCCATTTAGGATCATTTTCCTTTTGCCTGATAACTCCTTTACTATATTCTGTAGTGTGGTCCACAGGTGATAAATTCTCATAGTTTTTATTTGTCTGAATACCCTGTAGCCATTTGGCAATTTGATGTAATTATGAATTCCAAAAATATAATTGGATCATGCTTATAAACTGGTCTGTTAATCTGGGCATGATTAAGTTATGGTTAGTGCGTTGACTGGGCCACGTCAGTAGGGTGTTGAGCCCCACCCCTTGGTGAGTGGGTGTATTAGTCAGCCAAAGGGGTGCTAATGTGAAATACCAAAAATGGGTTGGTCTTTATAAAGGGTATTTATTTGGGGTAAAAGTCCACAGTTACCAGGCCATAAAGCATAATTTTCTTCCCTCACCAAAGTCCGTTGTCACGTGTTGGAGCAAGACAGCTGCTGGCGTTTGCCAGGGTTGAGGCTTCTGGGGTTCCTCTCTTCCTGGGGCTGCATTTCTCTCCAGGCTTAGCTCCTGGTTCCTCCACAAGGTCAGCTGTAGACAGTCAGGCGAACAGCTTGCTTCACTTCTCCTGGGGCCTTCTTTCCAACATCAAAACTGCTTCTCAAAAGACTGCTTCAACTCTGTTCTTTGCCTTGCCTTTTATATTCAATTCCCCACCCACCAAGGGGTGGAGCTCAACGCCCTACTGACGTGGCCCAGTCAACGCCCTAATCATAACTTAATCATGCCCAGATTAACAGATCAGTTTACAAGCATGATCCAATTATATTTTTGGAATTCATAATTACATCAAATTGGCCAACGGTTACAGTGGGGGAAGAAAATATAAAAGGCATCACAAAGAACAGAGTTGCAGCAGTTTTTGAGAAGCAGTTTTGATGTTGGAGTTTTGATGTTGGAGAGAAGGCCCCAGGAGAAGAGAAGCAAGCTGTTTGCCTGATAGTCTACAGCTGACCTTGTGGAGGAACCAGAGGAGCTAAGCCCGGAGAGAAATGCAGCCCTGGAAAGAGAGGAACCCAAGAAGCCTGAACCCTGGCAAACGTCGGCAGCTGTCTTGCTCCAACACGTGGCAATGGACTTTGGTAGAGAAGAAACTTAACGCTTTATGGCCTGGTATCTGTGGACTTCTACCCCAAATAAATACCCATTTTTGGTATTTCACATTAGCACCCCTTTGACTGACTAATACATACCCTTTGCTTCATCTTCATTCTTGAAGGATATTTTTTTTCCCCTCTGTATAGAATTTCAGATTGGAAGTTATTTTCTTTTAGTACTTTTTGGCTTCCATTGTTTCTGTTTAGAAGTCAACTTTCAGGCTGCTCATTTAAGGTAATATGTCTTTTTATTTCCTGTGGATGCTTATAAAATTTCCTCTGGTTTTGGTTTTCAGTAGTTTTACAATGACACATTTAGGTGTGCTTCTTTTTGTACTGGTATACTTAGTGGTTTATAAATTTTCATGAAATTGTGGCTTAATGTTTTTTTATTATTTCTGTTCAATACTTTCTCTTCTCTGTCTTTTCTGGCACTCCAATACATACATGTTAGACTTTTGCTTTGTAACCTTTATGTCTCTTACATTATTTTCCCATTCTTTTTATTTCTCAGTTCAAACTGTATACTTTCCAGATCTGTTTTCCATTTCACTTACTCTCCTTTCAACTGTGTCTAGCCTGCTATTAAATCGATTCATTATATTATTGAATTTTTAAGTTTTAGTATTTCCATTTGGTTCTTTTTATTATTTTCAGTTTACTACCAAAACTTTATTCTTGTCCTTTATTTTCTTGACTGTGGTAACTACGTTTGGAAGTCTATATCTGGGGTAGTAGTGTAGCTCAATGGTTGAGTGTCTGCTTCGCATGTATGATGTCCCAGATTCAAGCCCCTGGTACCTCCTAAAAAAAGTCTATATCTGATGGTTCCTGTATTAGCCAAAGGGGTGCTGATGCAAAATACCAGAAATCTGTTGGCTTTTATAAAGGGTATTTATTTGGGGTAGAAGCTTACAGTGACTAGGCCATAAAGCGTAAGTTACTCCCCTCACCAAAGTCTGTTGCCATGTGTTGGAGCAAGATGGCTGCCGACATCTGCAAGGGTTCAGTCTTCCTCTTCCTCTTAAGGCTCCGTGGTCCCAGCTTCTTCCAATATCAGCTATAGGCTGGGATAAGCCTTGTCTCTCTCCCAGGGCTCATTTCTCTCCAGGCTCAGCTGCTCTGCTCTCTCTACTAGGCCAGCTGTAAACTATCAGGTGAACAGCTGTCTCTCTCCTGGGGCCTCTGCTATTTCTATGGAGCTGTCTCTATTCCTCTGTGTTCTTCTTCTGTGTGTTTACTTTCTGTGGTTCCAGCATCCAACAACTCCAACTGTCTCCTCTGCCATGTCATTCTCTCTGTGCGTCCCCTTGGTGGGGGGGTGGGGGGGACTCAATGATCTACTAACATGGCCCAATGAAAGCCTTAAATCATAATTTAATTAAGCAAAAATGAAACCTCTGAATCCAATACAATCTAATATGCCCAGAGGAACAGAACAGTTTACAAACATAATCCAATATCTGTTTTTGGAATTCATAAACAATATCAAACTGCTACAGTTCCATTATTTGAAACTCATGAGTCTGTTCTTATTCTCTGTATTTCTCTTAGTTTGCACTAGTATTGCTTTGTTTACTTATAGACCTGGCAGTTTTTATTTGAATACTGGATATTGTATATAAAATTTGTAACTAATTTTTAAATCCAGAATGATATCATCTTCCAGAAATAATTTATATTTGTTTTTGGAAGGAGGCTTTGACAACCAGTCTCTCATTCTCTCTTCTAGAACTGGCAGAGTTGGAAAAGTAGATGAAAATGCTAAGTTCAACAATCTACATTTATTCCTTCTCCCAGATAATGTTCACTGACCTAGTAGTTTGATACCTTCAAGCATAATTTTGTCTAGCTTTTCTTTTTGTATTCAGCAAGAGGTTTAGTCTACATTAGATAGCCTACAATTACCAGAAGTGGAAATCTGAATATTAATCTAAATGTATTGGGAAAATTCCATTAAATCCTCAAAAGTAAGATTGAGGAATGAACAATCATAAGGGGGGAATGCAACTATGGATGAAAGTGGACTTACTAGTCTAGCAATTGAAGATCTTGTAATATTGATATAAGGGCAGTGGTCACCAGAGGTTCTGAGGAGAGGGAGAGCAAAGAATAAGTATAACATGGGGCACTTTTGGGACATTGGAATTGTTCTGAATGACGTTGCAATCACAGATACAGGCCATTAAACATTTTGTCAAAACCTATAAAAAATGTGCAGTGCAATGTGTAAACTATAATGTAAACTATTGACCATGGTTAATAGCAATGCTTCAATATGTGTTCATCAGTTGTAACAAATGTAGCACACTAATGAAAAAAGTTGTTAATGGGGTAAAGTGGGGGAGGGAGAGGGGGTGGGGTATATGGGAATACCCCTATATTTTCAATGTATCATTTATGCAATCTAAAGCTTCTTTAAGAGTAAAAATAATAATAAAAGGTAAAGGATACAATCTTCTCTTATTGGTGAAGAGGGAACATGAGAAAACATTTGTGGATTTTTCCAAGTTTCACTCCTAACCAAATCATTTACCAACAATTTATTCAGGTTTACTAGTGATATTATTATTCTATCTGATAAGGTGTGTATATGAAATGAATTATTTCTCCATATCTCTCCATCCTCTTAATTATTACTCTCTTGCGATATATGTTTATCATGAGAAAATGATTTCCCTAATCCCAAGCATAATGACATTTTAAAATTATTTATTGTGACACTTTTCTACTCAAATTAATATTTTTGAGTTAAGATTTTCACATTAGTCACTAGAAGTAAAGGAGAGCATCTTGGCTGAGAATCAAACAGGCATGTGAATTAGTTATCATACTCTCCTTGATCTCCTCTGTCTACTCTGGGTAGGCAAGTCAGTTCACTGTCAAGAAGTTCTCAAAAGGCACTAGGCTTTTCCTGATTTGCTAGTATCCTGTATATTTGGAGTTAAAAATATATAGGCATAGTTGAAGGACTGAGATGGACTCAAAGGAAGCTATATGACAAGGAGGGACAGCACAGTTCTTGAGAGAAAAATCATATGACTGTACAAAAAATTGTAGCAGAGTGGGCCTGAGTGCATAGCAATTCCAAGTGTAGTGCAGGGCTGCTCTTGGCAACTCTGACACAACACCCCTGGCTTGCCATGCTCTTTGGGAGATAAAAAGTGTCCTGGATTGATAGAAATCCGAAGGTTTCTGCTAAGGAATCCATGACAGCTGAATATGTGAAGAAGGTATTTCTTTAGACTGAGAACCAGGTGAAAACTGAAGACCTGGCAGCAGATGATGGGAAGTCCAAAGCATTATTGGATAAAGAAGACATTTCACTCCCCCAGGGGCAAGTAGACCACAGTCTTTGGCCCACAGGAAGGCATTGCACAGATAGTAGCTTGAGAGGAGAAGAACAATGGTTGGGCAATGGAGCAGAAGCACAGTGAGAGAGTTAGTCAGAATAGAGGGACTGCGGAGTCACAGTCAAGGGCTTGCATGCTGTATGTGATATTGCCTTCCTCACCTACTGAGAATCTTAGAATGACATAAAAAAAGAAAGGGGAGATGGATATTCTATTACATGAAAGATAAGGATTTTTAAGAATTTCATTTTGTCAGAGACTGGATGATATTTGTGTCATACAAGTAAGTAACCATGAGGATATTCAGATAGAGGGGAGGGAAATCCTTAGAAAAGCCTGGACTTCTTGCTAGCCAAGTAAGTGGTATTCAAAATATCTATGTACACTGGCCAAAGCAGCCTGACACCTTTGTAATATATGGAAGTATTGAATAAATAGGTATCCGTCTTAGAGGGTACTTCAGCTTTAGTTCTAGTGAACACATGGAGTGTAGATAACTCCTATGATTTTTGATCAGTCTTCAAAAAACAGCTTCTGTAATTTCCATTAGCTGTTGTTTATTAGAGGAGATGATTGGCATTTAGCATTTCACTACTTAGATGCTAGTTCTTCTAAGAAAAACATATATTGGTAAAACTTATTCTGTGAATTGAGAGCTTTTTGCATTTCTTTTGGTAACAAATTGCACAGGTGTTCATATGTTCATTATATTTTCTCCAGTTGATGTGAGATCACAAGTGACTAAAGACCATTGGAATGGCTATTCTGCAGAGTCAAGGGACTGAGGTTCATTTAGGAAATAATCTTCCTACGGTGAGATGAAGAAACTTTGATGGTTTTTTGGGGGGCATATTCCTGACCTTCTCAAATGTTGCTTTCATTGCCAGAGAAAGAGGGAGGAAATGCTCATATAGGATACCAAATTATAGTCAACTTGCAGGTAAAATTGGGGCTTCTCTTCTTACCCCTCAGAAGGCATATTAGTGCTAATAATAATAATAATAATAGTGTAGTTTGGATGATGATGAGAACAGTATTTCCATAGTTACTAGATAATCTTTGAGAAAGAGAATATCAGCATATTTGGCGGGATCTTGAGTCACAGATAAGATCTTTGAACTTTTACTTCTTGCAGATTCTTAGTGGTCTGGGACAAGGATTATAGTGATAAAGATAAAGAACCAAAATGGCTGTTAACAAGAAGCATCTAGGGATGTGCAAAATGATTCCACTCTTACTACATGAGAGAGGAAGAACTATTCCAACTCAAAAATGGCAGATGTAAGAAATGGCCCTGGGCAAAGATAGAGGGTCTAAAAATGCATTACAAATGGCAAGATTTCCCAAAAGAAGTTAAGAAGTAATGTTCTTGAAGATATTGTTTTTTCTTAATACAGCTATGTTTGTAAGTGTAGTCATTTGTTTATTTTGCACTAACTGAAGAAAAAAATGTGTTTAACAATGGACATTTTTACTATGTGTGCTAGGGCTTGGAATCTCAAAGCAGAGACAGACACAACACTTAAGGAACATATAGAACATACATCATTTTACACTCAACATTGCATTTCCATGGAACTATATTTGTCTGATAAAGCCATAAATATAGCCAGACTTGGAATGCCATTTTCATGCTTGGAAACACAATTTAACTTCACACTGATTTGGAGTTCTATGTGATCTGATTTCTGGTTTGGAAGTTTGTCCAAAAGTAACGCAATTCTGATTTAATCATATGTTAAAGGTGTACAAATATCCATCTGGGAAAGTTTTATGATTTTCATTCTATTCATGGAATAAAATGTCTGATAACAGAAGACCCCATATTGATGTGTGGTCATTTTGTTGTGAAAGACCATCTGCCTACCTCTGTACAACATGGTTGAAGAAGCATAAAATGAAGATGCAAATCCCTTTATACTCTTGAAGACCAGATGCCTTATGACATGACTGATGGTGGGGTGAAAATTCCCTCCCCAGTGCCCATCCAGTGGATAAACATTAGGTAATAGGCAAAAGAGCCAGCTCTCTGGAATCTGAAAATCCATAGCATTTTATAATTTCATCATTAAAATTCAGTATGAAATTGAAAATTTTAGATCAGTAATTTTACATGGGATCTTAGAAAAAAATGACAATGTGGAAAAGGCAAAATGCAGCCAGTTGCTATATTACTGTAGCTAGGGGCAGCTCTTTAATAATTCTATATTCTTTGATTTTGGAATAAGCACGGTACTTCTTTTCTTGGGGAATTATGGACTTGATGTTAAACATAATGCAGTGGACCAGGAACTCAAGAGTGAGCCATTTTAATCCCGCTTCAGGATCTGGAGTGCTTTGTGAACTTGGGCAGTATGTTCAGTCTTTGAATGTCCCCATTTCCTGCTTAGGGAAAAGTAAAAGTGTTCCTGGCATTTCTTTCCAAGACAGAAGAAGTTGCACAGTGCTTGACAGGAAATTGGGGACAATGAAAATTAATAGCAATGATTCTTCTTCAGAGATGAGCCTCTCACTTTTGCTGAAGTGTTTTAATATGCTGTCTGGTTAGAGACAATATAAGAGATGAGCTTCCCTGATTCTCATTTTTGGCTGGAAGTCTTGGCTGGCTATTGGGACAATCTGTTATCGCTGGCTCTTGCTTTGGGGTTGAGTTAATGTCAGCCATTCAGATGTTAGCTAAAATCTATATTTGCGTCGAATGGCAGTTTTCTGCTTCCAGTGATCGGCTTGCCATTCTTTGCAGCACAAGCAAAAAGACCTTTTTTCTGCCCCTAAGCCTTCCTGAAGTTTTGGGCCCATAGCTCACATTCTCTGTACTACCTCAAGCTCGTTAGTCAGTTTACAGCCGTCTGTCTTTGTACTGTTAACCCACTTGATTGGACACCAAATGGTTGTTTTCTGTGCCTGTTCTGGTAAATCATGTGACACTGTTGTTATGCACTCTGAGATACATGCTGTTCTAATGACAGCTCCCTCAGAAGGAATCTGGGTGGAGAATGTCTCTGTGAGAACTGATTTTGGCTACCAGGAAGCTGGTTTCCTGAAGCCATGGCAGTTGGCACTAGGCAGGAGGGGGTGGGGAGATTGATTATGCTGTGGAACCTGTGAGGCAATGAAAAAGTACCGTTCTTTACTGGTCAGTGAATCTGACCAGAATACGGGGAAGCAGCAGAGATGGAGAACAAAGCAATTTTCTGGCCCTGGAGGAATAATGATAGCACAAAGGAGAGTGATACCATGCAAACAGCCAGCAACAGGAATATAAAATTCTTCCTCTCCTTTTCTTCAACCTATTCACCCCACATCATGGATGTTCTCCTTAACTTCATTTCATGCTGTTTGGCTGGAATAGGAGAAACAGCTAAAACCAGCTTGTGGTTCCCTGGAAGGTCGTGTTCACTTGGGGAAGCAGCTAGCAGCAGTTGTAAGGCGAGAAGGTAGTATACTTGGATCAGAGCTAAAATGACTTTTTCTGCTGGCTCTCCAGAATTCTACAGAAGATTTTTGGGAAATCCTGGGCGATCAGGACACCTTAAGATATTGCATGCTGTCTCATGGAAGAAATGTAGTAACGATGATTTTATGTGAATCAAATGAGGTGGCAGACTGAGGTTGCCCAAGATTTCTCCAAGACCAGATGCCCTGTTTTCATGAAATACTCACTTTAGATGTCATAAAATATTTCTGTAAATTAACCCTCATAATCAAGCTGTGCACTGGGAAGGGGGAGGATTAAGTGGGATGGAGAAATTACTAGTTGGAGGTGGGAAGGGGTGGGGGAGAATTCAAGAAAGGCAGCATGGGTTGTGATTCTTCCTTTTGAAGGTTAATTCCTATCATTTCCAGATACTAAAATTGCTTTGCAATCAATCCTTTTGTCTAAGAAACTCTTATTAGTGTTACTAAGGTGCATTGTGCCATATTAGAAATTTTCCAAATGCCAATGCTATCGTAGAGGATTTGTATAAAAATGAATGTAAATTTCCACAGAATCTTTTGGATTCCTTTGGACACTGCCATTGAGAAGATGCTGTAACCTATTCAGTTGCTTCAAGGTAGGTTACAGATACTAACTTTATGAAACTATTGCAAACTGTTGAGGTGTTCTAGTGTCTTTAAAGAGATGCTTGGAGACAGGGGAACATTTAGACTGATTAAGTTTTCTACTTCAAATGCATGCTTTTTAAATGTTAAGTAATGATTTTTTTTCTATTTTGAGAGGGCAGGGTAAAGAATGGCATATCTACCAGGGCTGGGTGTGAGACACCCTGCTAGCCTCAAGTGTTACTATGATCTTGGGTTGTATGACTGTGTCTTTAGTTAAGATATGAGTAAAACAGACTCAGCGGATCCCCTGCCACATCTCAGAGTATTTTCAAGATTCATAATCCCATACTAATGAAGGAAGCCTTTGAAATCTGCTGGAATATGTCATACAAATGAATGGGGATTTAGCTCATACGATCGTTCTCAAACATTTTCTTTCCCTAATACATTTATACATCACTTCCCAGTGATGTTGAGCTGACAATGTTATGTATCTTAGCCAATGGTATATGAGTGGGTGTGACGTATGTCATCGAAGCAGAACCTTTAAGAGGTATCATGCATTTCTGTCAGGCCTCTAGCCCTCCTGTTCTCTGCCCAAGGGCACATGCCAGAAAAGGGTTGCTTCCTCAGCCTGTGTTCTGATATGAGAAGAGATATGGAACTAGACTGAGCAAAGCTGAGTAGAGCCATGGAGATCTCCAGACCTGAAAGAGAAATTAAAGTCTGTATTCTGAACTCTTATAGGAGGGCAAAGTGGCTCAGGAACATTGTCCCACACATTCCTATAAGACCAAAGGATTTTCAACTAGGACTATGAGGAGTATCTCAAAAAGAATTATGAGTTTATGGGAAATGGATGTGGCTCAAGCGATTGGGCTCCCATCTACCATATAGGAGGTCCAGGGTTTGATTCCTGGGGCCTCTTGGTGAAAGGCAAGCTGGCCCATGTGGAGTGCTGGCCCGCGCGGACAGCTGATGCAGCAAGATGACGCAACAAAAAAGAGACAGAGAGGAGAGACAATAAGAGACACAGCAGACCAGGGAGCTGAGGTGGCACAGGAGATCAAGCACCTCTCTCCATTCTGGAAGGTTCCGGGATCGGTTTCCAGTGCCGCCTAAAGAGAAGACAAGCAGACTAGAAGAACACACAGAGAGCAGACAGTGAGCACAAAATAACAAGGATGTGTGTGTGTGAATAAATAAATAAATAAATCTTTAAAAGAAAAGAATTATGAGTTTGGCTATTGGCACAGGGAATTGACTGGAATCAAAGAAATACTGCTACTACTACTAAACCATTAGTTTGTCACAGTAGTAAAAGCAGACAAGTGCAGAAATTGGTGCTGGGAGGGAGTGCTGCCATAGCAGCAGCAGCAGCAGCAACATATTCTGGGCTGGGTGGTGAGCTATGAGGTACCTGTCATTTTAGGTTGAAGGAATGACAACCCAGTTATGTGACAGTGGAACATCTAGTAAAACTGTCATCTCAGTTAATTTGGAAGGCAGACATTGAGACCAGTGTATTTGTGGCTTCAGGGGAAATTTCAAACAGAATGCTGTCTGTATGAATTGGTTATTATTAGCTCTCCTTGAAATGTTGCTACAGTGAACAGAAGAGTTCAGAAAATAATTGGCCAGTTTAAAAGCAGAACTAGGAGGGGATCTAGAGAACTGAGAAATTCTCGAATTCCCAAGATTGGAAAATAGGAACTGTTTCTCAGATCTTCAGGGTCAAGACTAAATCCAGGTTATGGCCTTTTTACTCCTTTTTAACTCTTTTTGAAACCTCTGATTGGATTAAGTTTCTTCCTAGTAAATCCATTTAGTACAGCAAAATAGTTCAAGGAAAAATATTAAGGGAAGATTCTGAAAAAAAAAATTCTTATTTCTGTAATTAAGTCTATCAAGGAATATCTCAAAAGGAATTAGGAGTTTAGCTAATGACATTTGGAGCTGACTGGAATCAAAGCAAATATTTCTACTAATAAAAAGATGACTCTTGAGAGAGTTGTACTGCCAAAAGCACTCCCAACCTAGAATGAAAGAGACTGTGACTGTCAAAACATAAAGCAACCTTTACTTCCCCATAGTTGTCCCAAGAAGGACTTATTCTTGAATGCCCATTTTAGATGAGTTCAGGGAGAATAACTTAAAGGGAAAGTCCTCCCAGAAGGCAAGCCAAGATCCATGGGCAATATTTGGTTGCAGTGCTACTCTTGGGAAGTAGAACCGAGGCCCACTCAAGGAATATACCCTACTCCTAGTGGGATTTCAGAATTTATGTGTAACAGGGACTTATGTGTACCTCATGTTCTGAACAGAAGTGTTTATTGTAATTTTCCTGACACTAACTATTTCATCACTGTACATTAGGTGTGTTGGGGACAGAGGAGCCCTATCCCAACCCAAGGTAGAGGCTGCAAATGATCATGGATGTGAGCAAGATACTGTGATTGGGTAAGACTTGGAGATATCTTCCTGGAGATGGTGAGAATATTTTGTGGGCAAAAGAGAAGGAAATATTTGCAACCAGGACGGTGGACTGTGGTGAACTGGACTATTATTCCCAGATTTTCTCTTTCCTGTATATCTCTACCCATGGATTTTTGGCGTGGTCATCTGATGTTCTCTGACTGATATGTGTGAACAGACATGACACATGTCATGTCCAAACAGAAGCTTTAAGTAGCATATCAAACATCTTCCAGCCACTTACCTTCCTGACTTCTGACATGAGAATACATATCCCAGATGGAGCTGCTCTTTCAGCTCCAGGGTCCTGACATGAGAAGACATGTGGAGCAGGGACAAGCAGAGCCACAGCCTACCAGCAGACCCATTAGTGAGAAATAAATGCTTGTTTTCATAAATTATCAACATTTTTGGATTATGTTAGAAGCCCTCAGATCTATCTTGGGACTTTTCCTGTGCGTATGGGTGGTATATATCAAAAGATGCCAAGATAGGTAGATAAGTTAGGCAGCAGAGGACAAATGTTTTGAATTGGTAATAAAAGTTGAATTTGCAGATTCTTTCCTCCTGCCTCTCTGATAATACTCTTACACATATATTTGGATGTAGTTTGCTATGATGAAAAGTGTAGGGATTGGGGACATTGCTAAATTAGAATGTTGTTATTTATTATTACTGGGTATGTTACTTTGATCACCTGGTTAAGGTAGTGTCTGCTGGGTTTCTCCACTGTAAAGTTACTATTTTTGCCTTTGTAATAAATATCTTGGGGGATATTTCAAGCGACTGTTTCTCCCCACACTTTCAATTTTAGCACCCATCAGTGAATCTTGTCTTTATCTATTATTACTGTGTGTTCTAACAGCAGTTTTCCATTTCTCTTATTCCTTCTACATTTATTAATTAGATTTCTTCTGTAAGGAAGAGATGTATCCTCTCTCATTTATTTATATCAATATGGATTCATGGGAATTTATTTAATTATATAGGTTTTAATCCAATGTGATGATTATTTTGTTTCTCCAATTTTTCAATTTTGGGCATTAGGAACGCCTTTAGTAAGGTTGCTTCCTGTGTCTAGACTCATATTGTATTTTCTCTGCCCCAGCCCTTGGCATGACTACTTTCCAAGGGGACCTATTTTCTTTTTATTGGAGAATGGTGTTTAGAAACCATTCTAATGGTGTTTAGAAACCGTTCTAAGATCTGGGTTCTAGCACCCAGATCCCAGGACCTCCCATGTGGAGGGAGGCACCCAATCACTTGAGCCACCTCTGCTCCCTGCTTGTTGTATCTCTCATTGTGTTTCCTCGCTATGTCTCTTTGTTGCATCATCTCACTGTGTCAGCTCGTTGCACCAGCCTGTAGCGTCAGCTTGCTGTCTTGCTCTCTTGCTCGTCTTCTTTAGGAGGCACCGGGAACTGAACCCAGGACCTCCCATGTGGTAGGTAGGCACCCAGCTGCTTGAGCCACATCTGTTTCCCCAGTATCATTTTTTTTTTTTGTATTTAGGATCCAGGCCTATTTTGATAATGCATTTTATTTTCTCTAAAATTTAGTTTTCAAGATGACCTTTTCCAGTGTCAGCTGTAGTGAGATATTATCACTCAGATAGATTTTTGGTGGTACAGGTTATCACTGGAGCACAGCAATGTGCAAACTGTCTGTAGATAACAAAGATACTTACAATCTTAAAGAAAAAGTGTCACCTAAGTTTGCTTTTTCTATAATTGGAATAGTTACTTTAGTATGACTTCACAATTCTTCCAAATATCAGCTCAAATTCAATATTTTTATGAAGTCTCAGAGCAACTGGCAAAATTGGGTAGAGAAGCCGATACCAGCACACATATTTTACATTTTAGTTATAGAATTAGTAAGTCTGTATGTCCCAAAAGTTCACTGCAGCTGCCCTTTTGTACACACCTCAACTCTTTGAGAGGGTTTCAAAACAGTGGTTGTTAATCTATATTATAGCTCTCTATATTTATGTTATATCTATATATCTATAATAAGTGGTGCCTTTCTAAAAATTAATACAATTTAGAAACTCTAAGTTGGATTTTTCCCCAAGATCCCAGTAGGTGGCAATTTTTTCAAATCCAAAGGATACACAGGCAATTGTTAAAATTGTTAGAAAATTAAAATAAGACCATAGTGATATTTAGACCTATTAAAATAAAAATTAAATGATGACTATGAATAAAGGTCACTCACTCATTCAATAATTCAATACATTGAGTCCCCAACTGTATACTAGGTGTTGAGAAAACATTGCAGGGAAGGTGAGTAGTAAGCGTTAGGGCCTCGGGTTGGTTATAAATTTAATTATGGTTGTCAAGGAAGGACTCAATTGCAATAGCGATGGTTGGGAAAAGACTTGAAAGAAGTGAAAGAAATAAGCTTAAATTGGTAATAAAAGTTGCATTTTCTTATTCTGTCTTCTGTGGGGCTGGGGGTGGGGTGGGGGCGGGCAGCCAGTATAAAGACCTCAAGGCAGGAATTTGACTCAAGGCAGCACAGATGTCAGGGTAGCTATGGTGGAATGAACTTGAGGAGACTTTAAGAGATGAGGTCAGAAAGGTAGAGAGATGGGGTGTAGGGACAAACAGTGAGAAGCAGACTGAGAGTGGAGTTTCCTGAAGCCAACATAAGGATTTTAGCTTTCTCTCTCTCTCTTTCTTTTCTTTTCTTTTCTTTTTTTTTGTGCAAGGAAGCCATGGGAAGATTTTGAGCAGATATGATCAAGACCTTGTTATTATCACATAATTACAATCTCTCCACAAACTCTGTTCCATGCATCCCACTAACTGATTACCACCTCTTATCTTTCCAGTTTACTTTGTCTAGAGGCTCATTTACTTTGTCAATGAGCCTTTGAACCTTCCAGGATCACCAGTCCACTGACCTCAGTTCCTTTGTCTTGTCCCTTTCCCCCTGGACGTCTTCTCCTCATATCTTAGCCTGGTGATATCCTTTGGGCAATCATAATCACTCCAGTGGTTCCTAAAATCCCCTTGCCCTTTTCCTCTTTTTTTTGTTTTGCTTTTTCCTCTTCCCTCCCTCTAAAACCTGCAACATCTCTTTTCCATCTTCTATCTCCTTGCTTCCTATCTACTTAAAAAAATTAGAAAATCAGATGAGACTCTTCACAGACTTCCACATCCATCTACCCACCATCACACACCCCCATCAGTGTCTGCCACAATATCCTTTACTTTCTAGCTGGTAACCAGAGGTAAATTGTAATGTTCCTATCTAAAGCCTATTCTTCTACATTGTGCACTGGATCTCATTCTTAATCTTTTACTCAAGGACATCACTTTCCCATCCCACAAAAATAAATGTTTTACTCACTCCTGGATTATACTCATTAATATGCTGTTGTTTCTCCCATTAGAAAACCCAAACCAATGCCCCGCCCCCAAATCTTTTCTTCAGCCTTCCTCCCTCAGCAACTATTGCTCCATTTCTTTCTCTACTTTGCAGCAAAATTCCTCAAAAGCATTGTCTTTACTCACCAATTCCATATTCCCTCTTCCCTTTCTTTCTTACATTATCTTATCTAGATAATGCTTGTTAGTAATCCCTTGGCACCAGGGAGGCTCATCCCTGGGAGTTATGTCCATAGTGGGGGCAAAGTAGTGAGTTTATCAGCAGAGTTTGGCTTCTAGAAAGGCTGCTTTTGAGTAACAAGGAGGTTTTCAGGAGAACTCTTAGACATTAATTATAATAAGGCTTAGTTTCATTATTAGAAGAATAAGGTTCATACATGCAAGCATTAAGTTTGAGGACTTGGCTTATTGGCCTGTTTTCTTTTATTAGGTAAGTCTTATACATTCCAGAAGTGTTTGCCATCTTATTTGAAAAGTAGCAGGACTTTCCCAGTAGGGAAGTTTAATATTTTGTTAGCTACTATGTGGGCCTCTGTCTATTCTGAAAATATACCTATGGCAAGAAGAATACATTTATATCCCATGGAAGTATGCTTTAGGTGCATTTTTACCCCGTATACTATCCCACAATCAACACTCTGTACCAGTGACATATCTTTGTTATAGCTCCTGAAACAACATTCTTATAGTTGTATTATTAACCACAATACTTGACCACCACAGAACTCACTGTGTTATACAGTCCCCTGTTTTATCTTCTAGCTTTCCTTCTAAGAAACATGTATGACCCAAAACTTCCCCTTTCAACCACATTCACACACACAATTCAGTGCTGATAATTATATTCACATCACTGCACTACCGTCACCTCAGTTCATTTCCAAACCTCTTTCAATCAACCTGATTATAAATTCTGCACAGATTAAGTATCAGCTCACCATTCTCTGCTCCTGTTAAATCTCTTGATAACTACCTTCCAGTAGTCTATTATATGTATATACCACATGTTGTTTATCCATTCATCTGCTGATGGACACTTGGATTGCTTCCATCTTTTGGTAATTGTGAATAACGCAACTATGAATATTGGTGTGCTTATATCTGTTAGTGTCCATGTTTTCAATTCTTCTAGGTATAAACCTAGTAGTGGGATTGCTGGATCATATGGTGGTTCTATACTTAGTTTTCTGAGGAAATGACAAACTGTCCTCCACAGGGACTGCATTATTCTACATACACATCAGCAGTGAATGATTGTTCCTGTTTCACTATATTCTCTCCAACACTTGTAGTTCTGTTTTTTTTTTTTTTTTTCCCCAAATAGCAGCCAGACTAGTAGGTCTGAAATGATATCTCATTGTGGTTTTGATTTGCATTTCCCTAATAGCTAGTGATGTTGAGCATCTTTTCATGTGCTTTTTAGCCATTTGTATTTCCTTTTTGGAAAAATGTCTGTTCAAGTCTTTTGCCCATTTTAAAATTGGGTTCTTTGTCTTTTTATTGTTGAGTTATAGGATTTCTTTTATATGTTGCATATTAGACCCTTATCAGATATGTGGTTTCCAAATATTTTCTCCCATTGAGTAGGCTAGCTTTTCACTTTCTTGACAAACTCCTTTGAAGCACAGAAATTTTTAATTTTGAGGAGATCCCATTTATCTAGTTTTTCTTTCATTGCTTGTGCTTTGGATGTAAAGATTATGAAACTATTGCCTACCACTAGATCTCCTAAGTGCCTCCCTACATTATCTTTTGGGAGTTTTATCATCCTGGCTCTTATATTTAGGTCTTTGATCCATCTTGAGTTAACTTTTGATGAGGACATGAGATAGGGTTCCTCTTTCCTTATTTTGCATATGGATATCCAGTTCTCTCAGTATGATTTATTGAAGAGACTATTCTGTCCCAGCTGAGTGGACTTGGTGGCTTTGTCAAAAACCATTTGGCTGTAGATGTGCAGTTCTATTTCTGAACTCTCAATTCAGTTTCATTGGTCAATATCTTTATCCTTGTGCCAATACCATGCAGTTTTGACTACTATAGCTTTGTAATATGCTTTAAAGTCAGATAATGTGAGTCCTCCAGCTTCATTCTTCTTTTTCAAGACATTTTTGACTATTCAGGGCAACTTAACCCTTCCAAATTAATTTCATAATTGGCTTTGCCATTTCTGCAAAATATGCTGTTGGAGATTTTGTTGGTATTCTGTTGAATGTGTAAATTAATTTGTGTAGAATTGACATCATAATAATATTTAGTCTTCCAATCCATGAACATGGAATGTCCTTCCATTTATTTAAGTCTTCTTTGATTTCTTTTAGCAATGTTTTGTAGTTTTCTGTGTACAAATCCTTTACATACTTAGTTAAATTTATTCTTAGATGTTTGAGTCTTTCAGTTCCTATTGTAAATGGAGTTTTCCTTGATTTCTTCCTCAGATTGCTCATTCCTAGTTATAGAAACACTACTGATTTTTGTGTGTTGATCCTATATCCTACCACTTTGCTGAACTCATTTATTAACTCTAGTAGCTTTGTTGTAAAATTTTTAGGACTTTCTATATAAAGGATCATATCATCCGTGAATAGTGAAAGTTTTACTTCTTCCTTTCCTATTTAGGTGCCTTTTATTTCTTCTTTTTGACTAACTACTCTAGCAAGAACTTCTAACACAGTGTTGAATAAGAGTGGTGACAGTGGGCATCCATGTCTTGTTCCAGATCTTAGAGTGAACACTTTTAGCCTTTCACCATTGAGTATGATATTAGGTGTGGGTTTTTTTTATATATGCCCATTCTCATGTTGAAGAAGTTTTCTTCTATTTCTATCATTTGATGTATTTTTATCAAGAAAGGATGCTGAAATTTGTCAAATGCCTTTTCTGCATTGCTAGAGATGATCATGTAATTTTTCTCCTTCAGTCTGTTAATGTGGTCTATTAATTAGTTGATTATCTTATGTTGAACTATCCTTGCATACCTGGGATAAAGCCCACTTGATCATGGTGTACAATTCGTTTAATGTGTTGTTG
>JAQZBX010057208.1:0-18016 GCA_029593785.1 Cabassous unicinctus
TTTTTTTTTTTTTAGCCATTTGTATTTCTTCTTTGGAGAAGTGTCTATTCAAATCACTTGCACATTTTTCAATGAGGTTGTTTGTCTTTTTATTTTTGAGGTGTAGGATTTCTTTATATTTGCTGGATAATAGGCCCCTATCAGATGTTTGCTTACCAAGTATTTCCTTCCATTGAGTAGGCTGCCTTTTCACTTTCTTGATTAACTCCTTTGAAGTACAAAAGTTTTTAATTTTGAGGAGGTCCCATTTATCTATTTTTTCTTTCATTTCTCATCCTTTGCGTGTAACATTCATGAAACCATTTCCTAATAAAAGACCTTGTAAATGCATTCCAACAATATCTTCCAAGGTCTTAATAATCTTGGCTCTTATATTTATATATTTGATCCACCTTGAGTAAATTTTTGTATAATGTTTGAGAGGGTGCTCATTTCTTAGTCTTTTGGATATGGATATCCAGTTCTCCATGCACATTTCTTGAAGAGACCATTCTCTCCCAGATGAGTAGAGTTGGTGGCTTGTGAAACATCAATTGACTGTATATATGAGGATCTATATCAAAACTCTCACTTTAGTTCCATTGGCAAGTATGTCTATCCTTGTGCCAATACCATGTAGTTTTGACCACTGTAGCTTCTTAGTATGTTTTATAATCAGATAGTGTGATTCCTCCAATTTTGTTTTTCATTTTCAATATGTCTTTCACTATTTGGGGCCCCATGCCCTTCCAAATAAATTTCATAGCTTGTTTTTCCAATTCAATAAAAAATACTGTGGTAATTTTTATTTGGATTTCTTTAAATCTGTAAATCAATTTGGGTAGGATAAACATCTCAATGATGTTTAGTTTTCCTCTCCATGAACAGGGAATATACTTCCATTTGCTTAGGTCTTCTTTGATTTCCTTTAACATTATTGTGTAGTTTTCTGCATACAAGTCCTTTACATCTTTAGTTAAGTTTATTCCTAGGAATTTGGTTCCTTTAGTTGCTATTGTAAATGGGATTTTTTTCTTGATTTCCTCCTATCGCTCATTACTGATGTACAGAAAGTCTACTGATTTTTGCTCTTTGATCTTATAACCGGCCACTTTACTGACCTCATTTATAAGCTCTAGAAGCTTTGTTGTAGATTTGTCATGGCTTTTTATGTATTGGATCATGTCATCTGCCATTAGTGAAATTTTTACTTCTTCCTTTTCAATTTCGATGACTTTTGTATCTTTTTCTTACCTAACTGCTTGAGCAAATACTTTTAATACAATGTTAAATAAACGTGGTGACAGTGGTCATTCTTGTCTTGTTCCAGATTTTAGATGGAATACTTTTAGAATTTCACCATTGAATATGATGTTAGCTGTGGGTTTTTCATATATATCCTTTTTCCTGCTGAGAAAGTTTCATTTCATTCCTATCTTTTGAAGTGTTTTTATCAGGTAAAGGTGCTGTATTTTTTTTTTTAAAGATGTTACTGCATCTCTAGAGATGATCATGTGAATTTTTTCCTTCATTCTTTTTATGTGGTGTATTACATTGATTGATTTTCTTATGTTGAACCATCCTTGCATACCAAGGATGAAATCTACTTGATCATGGTGTATAATTCATTTGACATGTTGTTGAATACAATTAGCAAGTATTTTGTTGAGGAGTTTAGCATCTAAGATCTTTAGAGAGATTGGTTTATAGTTTTCCTTTCTTGTGGCATCTTTGCTTGGCTTCAGTATTAGGGTGATATTAGCATCATTAGCAAAGTTCCCTCTACATCTATTTTTTGGAAATTTAAGCAGGATTGGTGTGGTACAATTTATCTGTGCAGCCATCTGGTCCTGGCCTCTTCTTAGTTGGGAGGTTTTTGATGACTAATTCAATCCCATTACTTGTGACTGTTCTGTTGAATTCATCAATTTCTTCTTTCATCAGTGTAGGCTGCTTGTGTGTTTCTAGGAATTTGTCCATTTCCTCTAAGTTATCCATTTTGTTGTCATACAATTTTTCAAAGTAGCTTTTTATGATACTCCGTTTCTCTGGAGTCAGTCAGAAGTCTCATAGAAGTTCTTATTGCTAGGCGCAACATAAAGCAGGCATAGTCCAAGCTTAAAACTCAATGAAAGAGAAATCTTAGGCAAGGAAGAATTTAACATCAGGAATCAAACATCCCTTCCTATTTCCCCCATCCATCTCCCTGGCACAAAATATTCACAGTTGCCCATGTTTGAAGTGGGAGACTTTTTAGTGAAAGAAGAACTTAAAAGAAGTAAAATTTTCCCTGAGAAGTGGATGTGGCTCAAGAAATTGTGCTACTGTCTACTATATGGGAGGCCCTGGCTTCAATTCCCAGGGCCTCCTGGTGAAGGTAAGCTGTCCCACACCATGGAGAGTTGATGGCCTGTGTCATGGAGAGCTGGCACAGCAAGTTGATGCAACAAAAGGTGATGCAGAGGAGAGACAGAGAGATGCAGCAGACCAGGGAGATGAAGTGGCTCAAGCAACTGAGTGCCTTTCTCCCACACTGGAATTCCTGGAATCAGTTCCTAATTCCTCCTAAAGAAAAAGACAAGAAGAAAAAAGACAAGTAGGCATGTAAATAACACACAGTGGATATACACAGAGCAGACAGTGAGTACAAAAAACAAGGGGGCAATTAAAAAAAAAGAAGTTAAAAAAATTTTTCCCTGAATTTGAGAGGAAGTAGAAATCAAAGGACTGAGGAGAGGGTGGGCAGATCTAGGACCTCATAGATATTGCATCAGCACTGAGAGAAATGTGGGCAGGCCAGTCCTACATGGATATGAAGTGGGATCAAAGTTATCCCAAGGGGTCCAATCGCCCACATGGGCTGTTGGTTTTTCACCTTCCAGCCCTCCTTTTCCTTCTGGCTCAGTCTCCAGTTTTCTGGCACTCTTGAAGGGCTCCTGGACACAGCAGGAGTGTAAATTTTAGCTGATTGTGCCCTCACATACTGGGAGTCCTGTCTACAATTCTGAAAGAGATGAGATGCTGCCACAGGGTATGAATAAAGCCTGGAGTTGTGTGTATTCATCAGAGGTGTGTGTATGGAGGTAGAGCTAATGGATCAGCTCCACTAGACTGCAGCAGGTACCTGCAAGTATCCTTAAGGTCCACCCTTCCTCCTAGCAGCTGTGCCTCTCAGCAGTCCCAGGAAACCTCCTAGGGGAAGGGTGTCTGAAGGAGGGAGCTGGATTTGTTTGATTTATTTTCCCTCAGAAGCCCCTTGCAATCTCAACCCCAGCACAGCCCTGGGGGCAAGGTCACAACTACCTCCAGCCACCTCTGCCACCTTTTGCTGAGGCTGAAGACTGAGATCCACACCCACTCTCTGAACCTATCTCACACCCCATGCCATCACAGAGTATGAGGGCCTGGGATGACAGCAGGTGACCTGAGAAAGAAGGAAAGAGGTAGTCTGAAGAGATATTCAGGACTGTGGCTTTTCATGCAAGTGACAATGGACTGGAAGAATAAAGGACTCAAGCCAAGGTGGGGTCAGGGCGGGGTCCTGATTTTCCTGGAGGGGAGTTTCCACTGCTTGTCAGAAGTAGGGTAGGAAGCTTTGACCTCCAATTGTGAAGTGGGCAAGAGACAGACTTACTGGGCCTTGTTGAACTGTGGGGGTACTGGGCAAGACATCCAGGATAGACTTGCCTCCTGGCTAGGCATAACCACAATGCCCCATCTCCTGGCATTTCCCAAAATCTCTTGCTGCCACTGGTGGACTTGGGAGCTTCTGGGCACTTTTCAGATGACTCCACCCTCCACCTGAGCCTGAACCCAGTTATAAGGGTAAAACTCCCTGCCTTCACTTGTCCTCTTTCCATTGTGACTTTTGAGGATCCCATAGGCAGAAGCTCAGATCTTAGGCCCAGATCTGATACTGATGACTTGACCACAGTTGGGCACACTCTGGCCTCAGATTCAAACCTGAGTCTCCAGCCCCTTCCTTTTGTTCCCACCCTGGATTGTGCACTGATTAGGGTTGCAGCATTTCTGGTCCTCTTCTCTGATAAGGTCACTCCCTTCTATGGCCTAAGCCAGAGGTTCACACTGGGTGCTGTCCAGATTCAAACTCACATGTTGCAGAGAAACCAGTGCACTGAGTGGGTGTGCTGCATCAATCCCACCATGCATTTTCCCTGGGCGTCTTGGGGTTTTCCTGGGGTTGGGGTTTGGGTTGCTACAGGTACCCCTGCACTGCTGCCATGCAACTACCTTGGTGGGGTCCAAAAGCCACCCAGAGATGACTTGGGCCTTGGAAAGTATGGTTTTTCTGCATCTGGGGCTATGGGAGTACAAGAGTGGGAATCACCAGGTACAAGGAAGCTGGGGGGCTGCAGCACTTGGCAGGTCTTTGGTAGTCCAGGACAGGAGTACCAAGCCCTTGAGTGTCACCTTCCCAGGCTCCATCCTGAGAATAGAGGAGTGACATTCAGTGTCTACTTGGGAATTTGATACAAATTATGCAGAGATGCCCTTGGAGAAGCCCTGGTCCTTCTAATAGAGGGTTGGGCACTGCTAGGCCTGCTCACATTTTGCCTTTGGTCACAGCCCTCTCTCTTGGTGTGTTGGTGCTAAACAGACTTGGAGGTCCCCTGCAGATGCTGGGATGCCTGGCAGAACTTCCTGTTGGTTTATGAAAAAAATTAGTAATTTATTATAAACAGTGTTATTTATTTTTTATAGCCACATATCTTAGCACACCACTGTCACCTGATGAACTCTGAATCAGGGTGGAGAATGGATGATTTTAGGTTCTGTCCCAGTATGAAACCTTACTGACTCAGATTTGATATTTGGGGCCCTTACCCTATTCCTTTTTCTGATTCCCAGCATTGGCAGTGTGCCACAGATTGTGCCCAGCCTGAGAGGCCATGACAGGGTCAATACATATCCAAGTTGCAAACACATGATGAGGTGCATACCACCACTGCACGGGAGTCAAGGCATAGGTTATGCCTGACACTCTGACTTGGTTTCTTCTGGTTTTCATGTGACCATCTCCTTCTCTCCCACCCACTGTCAGTCTGACATGTGTTATCTCTGGAGTCAGCAAAACTTTCAATTCACATGACTATGTTATTTCTTTTATCTTCCAGGCCCCTTGATTTTGGGTTCTGAAGCCTTCAAGTTTCTATCTCTGGAAATGTTTTTATTTTGCTAAAATATACCAAGCATAAAATATTTTAACCCTTTATAAGTTTACAATTTTGTGACATTAAATACATGGACAATTTTGTGTAACATTTACCACTATCTATTTCCAGAAACTCATCATCCCAAACAGGACTCTTACACATTAAGTAATAACACTCCAATCTCACCACCCCCCACCCACTGGTCACAACTAATCTGCTTGCAGTCTTTATGAATTTACTTATTCTAAATATTTCATATAAGAAAAATCATATTTGTCTTTCTATATCTGGCTTATTTCACTCAGCATGGTGTCCTCAAGTTTCATTTATGCTGTAGCATATCTTTTTTTAAAAACAACAGTTTTAGGGATTGTGGAAAGATGATATCAGACTAGAAAGCAGGACTCAATTCTCTCACAAAAACAATGGAGAAAGAGCCAAAATCTGTTGGGATGGAATTGCTCTGGGGTTCAACAGTCCAGAAGAGTGCTACACAATTCCCAAGAGGGTGAGGGAGAGAGAGATGAAGAGAGGAGAGATGAAACAACAAACATGAGTTACCAAACCCACACAGTGGCTGAGAACGGTTGCCTCCCCCTCCTCCAAGATATTAACCTGGGATAAAATCCCTGGCTCACTGCAGCTGGCTGAGAGGGGAGCAGGCATCTTCCTCCCTGTTTCAAGGTAAAAGGTAGGGGGATTTATGAGGCTTTCTTTCAGTGAATATGACCAGCAGAGCTCACATTGAATCTCCACTCTGGATTCCACACAGGAACCCAAGAAAGCTGATACTGAAATCCTTCTGTGGAAAAGTGTGCTGATGAATGCCATCTGCTAACGGGTCTGTTAATTGCATGGAAAAAAAATAGGTTTTAGTTCTTTCTGTATCCTAACCCTTTGGAGAAAATCTGTGCCCCATTAGTGAGCCCCTAGAAATATTTTGCTAACTTAAGCTGGGCAATAAAGACTAAGAATAAGTTGAAACAAATATCAAAGAAGAGCTTTGGAAAAAAACAACAGGCAAAAGAGAGAAATTGGCCACCAGATTAAATTCACCAACATATTCAGATATCTGGATATCAGCAAAAAATTATAAGCCACACTAGGAAACAGGAAGATTTGACACAACCAAAAGAACAATCTAAATATTTTGAAGAGATATACATTAAAGACATTTAATCATTGATAATCACACAATGCTCCTGAATCAACTCAAAGAATTGAAAGAAAATATGACTAAATAGATAAATGATATTAGAAATATCACTGTGTGAGTATACAGAACAATTTGAAAGCCTACAAAAAAAAGTAACACACCTAATGGGAATGAAAGACATAATAGATGAGATTAAAAGTACATTAGAAACACATCAGAGCAGATTTTAATTGCTCAAAGATAGAATTAGTGTTTCTGAAGACAGCATCTGAGCTGGAAAAGGCAGGAGAACAGAAAGAGAAGAAGAGAATGGAACAAATGGAACAGAGTCTCAGGGAATTAAATGACAATGCAAAATGCACAATAACATTATCATTGCCCCGGAAGGAAAAGAGAATGGAAAAAGGGAAGAAAGAATGTATAAGGAAATAATGAACAAAAACTTCCCAACCCTTATGAGAGACATAAATATCAAAATTCAAGAAGGACAATGAACTGCAAACAGAATAAATCTGAATAGATCTATCCCAAGACAGCTAATGTTCAGAATGACAAATATCAGAGACAGGAGGTTCTGAAATCAGCATGAGAAAAGCAAACTATCCCATAAAAGGGAAACTCAATAAGATTAAATGCCAACCTCTCATCAGAAATCATGGACATCAGGTGAAAGTGGCATGATGTATTTAAAGCAAATAAAGAGTAAAACTGCCAGCCATGAATTCTATCTACAAGAAAACTGTCCTTAAATAATCAGGGTGAGTTCAAAGTCTTCAAAGAGAAAAAAAAAAACAAAAAAAACAACCCTGATAGAATATGTTACCAAAAGACCAGAAGTACAAGAGATACTAAAGGGAGTGCTACAGCCTGAAAGGAAAAAATAAGGGCAAGAGTTGGAGAAGAGTGTAGAAATGAAGATTATTAGAAAGGGGAAATAGAACAATATGACAACATAGAGCCAAAGAACAAAATGGATGAAGTAATGCCTTTACAGTAATAACATTGAATGTCAATGGCTTGAATCCCCCAATCAAAAGACATAAATTGATAGAATGGATAAAAAATATAGGCCATCTCTATATTGTCTACAAAAGAATCCACCTCAGATGTAAGGATACAAACAGGTTACAAGTGAAAGGTTGGAAAAAGATATTCCATGCAAATAATAATTAAATAAGAGCAGAAGTAGTAATGCTAATAATGGGCAAAAGATGTCAAATTTGCCCATTTGATTCCAAACTGTTATACAGGATGAAGAAAGTTATTACATATTAATAAAAGGTGTAATTCACCAATAAGAAATAACTATATTAAATATTTATGCACCTAACCTGAATGTCACAAGTAATATGAGCCAATCACTGGCAAAACTGAAGGAAGAAATAGACTTCTCAATGATAATATTTGGAGAGTTCAATACACCACTTTCAGTACTGGATAGAACATCTGGGCAGAGGATAAATAGGGAACTTGAATAATATGATAAATGAGCTAGATCTAACAGACATCTCTAGAGCATTGCATCCCCAAACAGCAGGATATACATTCTTTTCAAATATACATGGATTCTTCTCAAATATAGTCCATATGTTGGGTCAAAAGGCAAAACTCAAATTTAAAAAGATTGAAATTATATAAAACACTTTATCTCCTCATATGAGAATGAAACTGGAACTCAATAATGAACAGAAAAAGGTAAATTCATAAATATTTGGAGATTAAACCACACCCTCAAATAATCAGTAGGTCGAAGAAAAAATTGCAAGAGAATTCAGCAAATATCTTGAGAAGAATGAAAATGAGAACACAATATATCAAAACCTATGGGCCAACACAAAGGCATGGCTGAGAGGGATGTAAGCCCTCAATACTTACATTAAAAAAGAAGAGCTAAAATTGAAGATCTAACTGCACAGCAGGAGGAAATAGAAAAATAACAGCAAACTAACTGCAAAACAAGCTGAAGGAAATAAATAATAAACATCAGAGCAGAAATAAATGAAATCAGGAACAAAATAAAACAAGCTCTTCCAAAAAATTGTACATGAAAGAATGCTACCAAAGTCATTCTATTAAGTCAACATTATCTTAATACCAAAGCCAGATAAAGATACTATGAAAAAAGAAAATAACAGACCAATATCTTTAATTGATATAGATGTAAAAATCCTCAACAAAATACTTGCAAACTGAATCCAAAATCACATTAAAAGAATCATACCCAATGATCAAGAAGGTTTTATGCAGGTATGCAAGGATGGTTCAACATAAGGAAATCAATTAATGAAATAAACCAAAAAAGTTAGTATTTAAAAAGACTTTTGGCACGTGTCATATATAAATGTGTTCATATATTCACAAGGCATTGTCACAGTGGGTGGAGATACACCCCATAACCAAAAGAGTATTGAATTCCCATCCTGGGAAGCTCTGCTTCATTCTCTAATGGATAAGCAACAAACTCTCAAGTAGAGGGGCAATGACTAGTGTAGAAAATGGTCCACTGATGGGCCCTTGATATTGATGACTATGCTTATGAGCCTTTGCTCTTGAAATTGCAACTTAGCCTAGTGTTGTAGTGTGCCTAAGAGTTACCTCCTGAGGGCCTCCATATTGCTCAAATGTGGCCATTCTCTAAGACAAACTCAGCATATATATGCATTACCTTCCCTTCAGTGTGGGCCATGACTCTTGGGGATGAGACTCCCTGTACCGAGGGATTACTACAAACAACCAACTAGCAATACAACTGGAGAAAGACCTTGAACAAAAGGGGGAAAGATATATAAAAATGAGTTTATATGGCTAAGAGACCTCAAAGTGAGTCAGGAGGTCCTCCCAGAGGTAACATGTATGGACAGCTAAGCAGGATCACATAGAGTGCCAAAGTAGCTACTACCCCAAATAGTGGGGATCCTGAGGTCTGTGGAGACACCCAGGTTCTACAGTCATGGCAGATAGCTTCAGAGTTTGGTGCCTTGCCAGTGGGCCCTACTTTGGAATTTGTGGCCCTAAATGTGACAGAGTTGGACAGAGTTGTGTCTTCTCTACACGTGCATCTTCTGTCCCATCTATTTGAATGTATAGTTGGTGCTGGAGTTGGCAGGTGTACATCCAAGAGACTTGAATTATTGGGCAGTTGATGTGGCAGTTGGTCCCTGAGCCTCAGCAGAGTTGCAGCATCTACCCTCCAGTTCATTGGACTCATCCAGGACAGCTAACAAGGTGAGGATGGACAACCACCATACCCAGGAACAAAGTATACACCTGCAAGCAAGAGAGTTACATCCATCAGCCATATGGGATCGAAGCTCCCTCTCATTTAGAGGTAGAGTGAGTAACACCATCCCAGAATCCTCAGGACTGGGGAATGAACTATGGACTAGAGTGGACTTACTGGTATTATTATTGATTTATTGTGATTATTGTGATTCTAGCAATGGAAGAAATTATATAAGAGATATGGAGGCAGTGGTCACTGGAGATGCTGAAGGCTGGGAGAGGCAAAAAGAAGTGTAATATGAGGGCACTTTTGGAACTTGGAATTGTCTTGAATGATATTGCAATGAAAGGTACAGGTCATTATATATTCTGCAATAAACTATAGAATTGAGTGGGACAGAAGGTAAACTACAACATAAACTATAATCTACCTTTAGTGGCAATACTCCAAAATGTGTTCATCAATTGCATTGAATTTGCCACACTAATGAAAGCAGTTGTTAATGTGGGGAAACATGAGAGATGTGGGGAGTGGACACATGAGAAGTCCTTATATTTTTTTATGTAACATCTTATGTAAACTATCTCTTTTTTAGAAAAAATATAAATATCTTAAAATGAGACTATTAAGCACGTAGATTGAGGTTCATCCCAATTCAGGATTGTTTTAAGTCTAAAAATACATGCCCATTTCAAAGACTTAAGAAAAGTATGAAATTATCTCATTAGTAATTTTATATTGATTATATGTTGAAATGATGGGAATTTGATATATTGGATTGAAATATATTAAAATTTAATAAAAGAATTATACACCATGATCAATAGGGTTTTATGCAGGTATGCAAGTGTGGTTCAACAGAAGAAAATCAATTAGTGAAATAAACAAAAAAAAAAAATCAGTTTTTAAAAAAACATTTTGCATGTATGATTTGGGGCCTATTACAACCTGTTGATCTTTGTATCAAAATGTTTTCCATAGACCAGCAGCCTCAACAACTTTCTGAGTGCTTGTTATAAATGCCTCACTTCAGAACTTCTGGATCATAAGAGACATTTTAACAAGGCTCCCCAGTTGATTCACATGCACATTAATGTTTGTGAAGAACAGTTGTGTATGTTTTTGTCCTAAAAATCTCACATGGATGCTAGCCATAAACTCTCAGAACCAATTAATGATCCACTTCAAATCTGAGATTTTCCTGTAAAAGGATTCTGTATGGCCACCAAAGGATTAAAAGGATGAGACAGCATGTAAAAATAGCAACTAGCTTAAATACTTAATTGGCATTGTAATATATGTTGACTATCCATCCCTGTTGCTAATTAATATTCCCTGCCTCTAAAAATATTTGGTGAATATGTCATTCCCAAATACTGAATATATATTCAAATTAATGATACATTCCTTCCTAATGATATAAAAGTTAAATTGATATTTTAAATGGAACATTATTTCCTAATAAAACAAATCTGAAATATTATGAAAGCTAATCAGTGGATTTACATAGACTATAGCTTTTAAAACTGAAACCCATACTTATCTCTTATTTGAGGGAATGTCTAACTGTGGTTATACAAAACAAAAATGCATTTTTTGTGGAAATGAGTTAGTTTAAACTACTCATTTAAATTAGCTTCTAGTTTAAGTGTGAGTGTGAATTCTGTGAGAGCTTACTGGTTTTTAACTCCCATATATCATGTTATGAAATTGTTAATGTAAGTCTTTCAGTTTGAGAAATCTAGTTTCTTATTGTCATTTTTATATGCTTGGTTGAAAGCAGAGTTGCTACTGGGATGAAGGGGGAATACTATCATATATACTATGATCTAAGGACATTGTGAGAAGGGGATGGACCATCCCTGGATTGGACTGGGCTTTCTGAGGAACAATAATAAAGTGGCCATCATTTAGTGTGTGCTTACTCTACTGTTGTCACTTTATTGTTGATGAAATTGAGGAACCAAACCTGTAAGTCATTCAAGTTTACATAGCTAGTGAGAGGGGAAGCTGGGGTTTTAACCCTAGCAGTCAGGTTTCAGTCTGCTCTTCAGTGCCTCCCAAATGCATCATTTTTCTTGTTCCACATAGTGGTACAGGAAACCCTGAGCACAAGGGCATTTCTGTCATCTTTAGGAAGACAGCCTGGTGCCCATATAGGTGAGTTTTCACACATAAAAACAACAGAATTACAAAGGTATCCATTTCTCCATGGGTTTGAAGTGTTCCTAGGTAAGCAGCTCCTCAACAGACAGGCCTGCCTGCTTCTGGTGAAGGAGAGAGCAAGCCTTTTCAAAAGTGCCAGAAAAGAACCAGCATTTCAGTTTGGAAAGGGCCCTTCAGGGAGTTCTTGTATCTGATTCCATCCTTGAAAGCCTCCCATGACCTTCTGGCATTGCATTTGTTCAGGAATTTTTATAAAATAAAGTCAGTTATTGGAGATGATTTTAGGATTCAGATGTTAATTCTGCTGCTCTTGAAACCTCAATCTGATCCTGTCAGCTTCCTCACTGGTTGAATATATGTGGTAAAGACTGAGCATTTTAGGAATTATAAGGAGTAAAGCATTAATGTTTGGTAGTGCTTTCTTAGATAACTCACAAATTAGAATATTTGCATTTCTGGGTTTGTAATGACATAGCTTTTATTTGTTGGAAGCCTAGTCAGTATTTCAACTCTAGCCAGTGAACACACAGTCCCTTAAATGTTACTGCTGGCTGGGGAAGTGCTGGGCCTGGGTAAGCACATGAATTTGATGGTGGGTGAGGTAGGGGCCTTCACAGCATTGGGTTCTCTGATCACCATAAAATGGCTTCTTGTCAGTCCTGTGTCCTTAGGGAATGCTATCTTTGGGAGTCACCTTTCTCAACAGGGACTTGGAATCAAGTAAATCCTCACAGAAAAGGAAAGTTCTAAGCATACTCCAAAATTTTATGGTGACTGAAATAGTAAAACTATCATCCAAGACCTTGTAAAAAGGAGTGTTTTACAAATCACTCCCATTACATCCATGACCCATGGAAACAGTGTGTGTATGGGGGGTTGAGGACATGAGCTTTCTATCTCTTATCATCCTTGAGACTTTTGGAAAGTTGCTTGTTCACTTCCTTCCTCAAGCAGGTCTCCTCACTTGTAAATTGGGGATAATGATAGTACTACCTGTGTCTTACAGGGCTCCTGAGAATTAAATGAGCTTATCTGCACAAATGTTAGCATAGTGTCTCACATACCAAACTATCTAAACCTGTTTAGTGGTATAGAAAATCTCTAGAAGAATGCAAGTGGAGGAAATGAGGCTAGATGGAAAGCAGACATTTTACTGTATAACTTCACCTACCTTTTGAAGTTTACACCAAATGCAGGTATCTTACATTAAAAAATCACAAAATATTGCCAGGCTATTAGCTCAATCTTTATATAGATTAGCCTTAAAGTTAATATACTGACCATAATCTTTAATTAATCTTTTATCCATTGTCTTTTCTTTGTAATTTGGGTGTCCTTGGGGATAGGAGGGAAGAATGATTTAGATACCTCTTGAACAAACTTGGACCTGATACTTCCTCTTTCAATAAATTTTCCTGTAAATACCAGGAATTCTGCAGATTCATAAAGGAAGCATCTATAATATGGTTTACCAAGGGATGAGGTGGGGATAGGGAATATGGTATTAAGGCTTATAATATACAGAGTTTCTATTTAGGATGATGGAAAACTTTTGGTAATAGATGGTGATGATGGTAGCATGACATAGTGAATTTAATAAACTGTATTGTTATGTATTTGCATGTAGTTAAAAGGTGGGGGTTTTAGGTTGTATATATGGCAACCAAACATAAAACAAAACAAAATAAGAAATACTCAGTATTCTGCTGATGTGGCCCAGTGGCAGGCATTTAAATTTTTGTAGAAGCTAATGGTGAAGTTTCTTGCATTTGGAAGGATTATCCCCATTTTATTTAATAGTTGATATTATTGTGACACAATGTGTCCTGATATTTTTGTTTGGAAAATGAGATCATTTGATTCCCAGAGCTCAGGCTATGTGTGAAAGTGGAGTAAAAAGAAAGGTGAGATGAGATTTGTTTCATGACTAGGTGAGATTTCAGCAGCCTGAAGGTATAAGGATAGCCTGGGAGAGGTGGAAAGTAAGAGGGTAGTGCACCCCTGGCCTGAGGAATGGCTGCAGCTTTGCACATAGTGGCAGGTGACAATATAACCCTTAAAAGACTCAGTTCATAAGCTTTGACATATGTATAGGGTCATATATCTGTCTTTGCAGTATCATACAGAACAATTCTAAATCCCCCAAAATACTCTGTAAAACCATACAAATATACAGCACAAAATGCAAACTATAATAAAAACTACAGACCTTGGTTAGTAACATAGCTACAGTATTGGTCCATCCATTGTAACAAATGTACCTCACTAATGTAAGTGATAATAATAGGAAAAATTGTGTAAGTAGAGGAGGTTATATGGAAATCCCTTATACATTTTTGCAGTTTTTTTGAATTCCCTATAATTTTGTTAAACACATTTTTTTAGGAGGTAAGGGGGCTTGAACCCAGGACTTCATACATGAAAAGCAAGTGCTCAACCACTGAGCTACACCAACTCCCTGGAATTCCCCCATTTTTTTTTAAGAAATTCATTTTATTGGTACTTAAATTAAATCATAAATCCATCCAAAATGTACAATCAATGGTATTCGGTACAATCATATAGTTGTGCATTCATCACTCTAATAATGCTTAGTACATCCTCATTATTCCAACAATAACAATACCAAAACACAAAAACCAACTAACCGCCAAACAAAACTCATCACCTCTCAATATTTCTATGCTTCCCTTGCCATACATAGCTGCTACTCTGTTTCATTCTCTCTAATTTATTTGTCTTTATATTTTGTAAAAAGAAGTCTTATATATGCAATATCACCCATATTCATATTTTACATGAGATTTCACTATTTTATGCAGTCCCAAGTTACATTTTTAGCTTTCTTTCTAGTAATATAAATATCCTTAAGATTTCCCTTTCAACAACTGTCATATCCACATTAAATCTCTGCTAGTCACAAGCAGCATGATGTGCTCTCAACATTTCATTTTACTTACAAAGATTTACAAACAACCTTTTAACCAATTCTGCACATACACTGTCAGCTTTACATTCTCTACCCTCTTTCTATTACCTGGTGATCTATATTCTAATTATTATTTCCATGAGTTTACATAATATATTTAGTATGTAATAGCACAATTATACAGTATTTGTCCTTTTGTGTCTGGTTTGCTTTACTCAACATAATGACTTCCTGGTTCATTCATGTTGTCATATGCTTCATGACTTCATTTCTTCTTACCACTGCATAATAGTCCATCATGTGTATATGCTACAGTTTGTTTATCCATTCATCAGTTGATGGACACCTGTGTTGTTTCCAAATTTGGGCTACTGTTAATAATGCTGCTATGGGCATCGATGTGCAGATGCCTATACGTATCACTGCTTTCAGATCTTCTGGGCATATACCTAGCAATGGTATTGCCAGGTCAAAAGTCCAGTCTAAATTCAACTTCCTTAGAACTGCAAAACTGTCCTCCACAGTGACTGGACCATTCTACATATCCACCAATAGTGAATAAGCATTCCTATCTCTTCACATCTTTTCCAACATTTACAGTTTTCTGACTTTTTAATAGTGTCTGTTCTAATAGTTGTGAAATGATATCTCATTGTAGTTTTGATTTGCATTTCCCTATTTGCTGGTGATATTGAATATTTTATCATGTGTTTCTTCACCATTTGTTTTTCTTCCTTGGACAAACATCTTTTCATATCTTTTGCCCATTTTTTAATCAGGTAGCTTGTCTTTTTATTGTTGAGTTGTATGATTTCTTTATATATCATGGTTGTTGTTAAACCCTTATCAGATATGTGATTACCAAACATTTTCTCCCATTGAGTTATCTTCCTCTTTACCCTTTTGACAATTACAAGTGTAGTGATTGAAACATCACTCTATACTTTTTATGTAATTTTTCTGTTATCTAAAACTTGTCTAAAAATAAAGATTATTACAAAAATCAAAAACACAATTAAAAAATCAAAGAAATAAGAAGAAAAGAAAAGAAACCAGAGCTGGGTGTTAGTGAACTCATTGCTATTGGGTAGTCACTGCTTACAGTTCTTCTCAGTGGACAGAGCTAAGTAATACATGAATATTTATATTGTGTATGTGTGTATATGTGTGTGTGTGTGTGTGTATGTGTGTGTGTGTATAAGTATGTACATAAAGACAATTACATCTATATTTATTTCTATATATATTGAAAGCCACAAATCCACCTCAAGACCAGCTATGTAATTTATAGGATCCAGGGCAAAATGAAAAGTGAGACTCTTGCTTTAAAAGCAGGGAAAATATGTGCTATGAATGATATTAAAATATAAAGCTTTTTTCTTTCTCCCACAAGATCTCTACTCTTCATGGTATTTTTTGCCTACTACTTAAAAAAAATTTTTTTAGAAGATACCAGGGATTGAGCACAGGACTTCATATATGGGAAGCATGTTCTCAACCATCTGAGCTAAAACTCCTCCCCTGCTTACTATTTAATACAATCTTAAGTGAAAAAAAAAATAAAAGTTTAAATTATTTGCATGAATTTTGCTGTTCATTATATTGTGCAGTGTCACTTTTAAATATGGTATAAAAGTATTTAACTTATATGTGGAATCAATAAATTACACAATTCCTATTTTGTAGCTCTTATTTATTGTACATATGTTTTTTTCTTACCAGAATAGTTGAAACTCTGCACAAAACTAACACAGCTGTTTTTATTTTGCTTTTTGATATGTGCACATTTCACAAGCACTATCTTTTGCTTAGTGATGTATATTGAAAGACTGTAGGAAAGGAATTATTAGTTGCACTATCTTTCCCTTTCCTTCTGTCATCATTTTCACTTTAAGTGGTTGACTAATAGAGTAAGAAAAGATATAATAGGAGTCGATGATTGGTTTGGGTTTTTTAGAAGGTCATTCTCTTCCTTCTATCTCTGCTTCACTGACCTCTTGGACTTAACTTTCAGAACACAAGTTCAAAGATAAAATTGTTAAGAATTTCAGGATGATGAGAACAAAGCATTAAACAAAGCACAGTGTTCTTCTAACCATAGATCCCTGTACATCTGCACAGATCATGGGCCAAGGAATCTAGCCTTGGCTCTGGCTTCTGGCAACACCCCAAAAAAATCCAATTAAAAGCTGCCATAAACAAAAGCATAACATTAAAACAAGTGTGGATCCCTTTGGAATCTGGAGCCCTGTGGGAATGTACAGGTCACATCCCCTGAAGTCAACTTGTTTATGACTAGTCCACTTGAATCTGGCTGGCCTCTGTGACTGCTTCAACCAATAGACTATAGCAGAAGAGACACTGCACCAGTTTCTGAGCCCAGGCCTTGAGAGAATGGCAGCTTCCACTTCCTGTCTTTTGCAACACCCTCTATACGAGCACAGTGGAATATTCCCTCTTAAGCTGGCATATAAGGACTCCTACTACCCTGGCACTGCCAAACTGGAGAGGTCATATGTAGGCAATCCACATGACAGTCCCATCTAGATCCAGCCTTCCAGCCATCCTTAACAAGGCACATGAAGTAAAACCTTATTGGTACTCTTCAGGCCAGCCCATTGGTCAGCTGGATACCACTCAGTGGTACTAATTTCAATGTAAACCAGAGAGCAAAAGAATAACGTGGCCAACCTATGCCCAAATTTTTGATCCACAAAACCATGAAATATAATAAAATCATTGTTGTTTTAAACAAAGCAAAACAAAAAAGTGCCATTGATAATGCCATGGGTTTAGTAAGAAAAGCATGATATCATGGATGTGTAAGTAGTGATGCATGACAAAACTTTCAGTTTGCTAAATGTGATACATTTGGGTAGGGTATTTACCAATACACAGTTAGGTAAAGGCTCCAAATAGGAAGTTTCTAAATTTGTCTGAGGTGATTTATTATAGAAAGTCAATTTGAATTCTCAATGATCAGTGTTTTCAATCATCTTGCCATACCCAGTGTTCAGACATTTTAATGTTGAGAAACATAGTGTGTGGATGTAAGTCATGATGTTGCACATTTATTTTATTTCTTCCACTTCCTGACAAAGAGTTTCTTTCCAGGAGAAAGTAATCAGATTTGTGTAGGTTATGAGTCTCAATTACTGCTTCATAAATATTTCAGTTGTTCCTCTCACCGCTTTCTTATCCTGAGAATCCTTCTTATTTTTGTACATTGGATGAAATGGTACCTCTTCCTGGCTGTCCAGGAAAATTGGTTTCTACCTCTGTGCTCTTCTCTGCTCCTCTCTCTGTGTGAAACCTAGTGGTTTATAAGTTAATAATGGATTTCTAAGTCTGTTTTCTCCATGAGGATTTCAAATTTCCTCAGGGGAGGA
>JAQZBX010057209.1:0-18005 GCA_029593785.1 Cabassous unicinctus
TACTTCCCTTATTTTTATTTTTTTGGTAAACAAATCTATTCTATTGCTTATTTAAGGAAAAGAAGTATATTTATTCTGAAATAGGTTTTACTTTTGTTTGTTAAAAAGATATTGGCAACTTAAGGAAAATTAAAGATAAATTGTTATATGTGTAAGATGCTCTTTTACTCACCTTATTTGTATAGAGAATTAATTTATGATTGATGTTTCAGTATATCATTTTGAGCCAGATACATTTGCACATTTCAGATACTTTTTTGTCTTTGCACAAAAATCCTTTCAAATACCAACATAAACATGTTTCCATCTAGGATACTTAAAATCTTTAGTTAAAGTGATGTATTGAAAGGTAAGTACTAACAAGATTTCACTGCAAATTTAGAGCTCTTCTCTTTCTTAGATAGAAGTATTTTTGGAGCTTAATAGAGTAAGAAAAGAGTCCTTGTGAAGGTTCTATCATATGTTTCATTTTACCTTATTTTTGTAGATCAGGGACCAGCAAACATTCTGTAAAGGCCAGGTAGTAAATACTGTAGGCTATGTTTGCCATATGGTGTCTGTGACAATTACTCATCTCTGCCATTGTAGTTTGAAAGTAGCCATAGACAATACATAAATAAATGGGTGTGCATCTGTTCCAATAAATCTTTATTTAAAAAAACAGGCAGTGGTCCAGATTGGCCAATAGGTTGTAGTTTGCCAATCCCTGTGGTAGATAGCTAATTCTTTCATTAGCAATGTATTTATAAGACATATTATACTAGAGGATGATGCTATGCTTTAATAATCATGGTATTTACAGGCTTCTCAACATTCTTGCCCTCAAGATGAGTGAAATATTGTCAGAAAGTTTTTGCAAAGACAATATCATGTTCACAGTTTACTCAATCAGTACAAAATTTAAACAAGGTGATTCAACAGCATACTTATATTTTCCTAGTACTTTGGGTAACATAGTAAAAAGAATGTAGACATACTCAATTTCCATTCCTCAAATTATTGAAAATAAAACCAATAACAAGGCCAAAACCAAAGTATTTGCTTTCTCCCATACTTTAGTAGCATCCTGGTGCTGTTTTGCTGCTATGTTTGAGTTCAATGGCTTACATCTCTGCCTCCCATCAATGATGATATCATTGATCTCCTGGTTACATTGTGATATCATTCTGCTGACTTGCTGCTTCTCCTTATGGCTTTCTGTCACTGTGTGCAAATTGCTCCTGTTTATGAAGGCCTTCAGTAATATGAACTAAGGCCCACCCTAACTCAGTTGGCTCACACCTTATTTAAAAATAACACCTTGGTTCACCCCACAGGAATGTGAAATTAAGATTAAGAACATGTCTTTGTTGTGGTACATAATATCTACCACAATGTTTAAGGTAAAAGTTGCAGGTCAGAATGAGACTTGCAGTCAGCCTTGCATCTGAAATGTGAACATTAAATCATCAAAAAATATTTTGAGGTGAGGTATAATGACCTCCTGCTTGTGAAATGAGGCACTCTGAATTGTGATCATCAAAATCTAGTGGCAAATCCTCTCTAAGGCTCATGAGACAAAAGATCAGAGATGATTTTCTGAGATATCACACTTAAATTGAAGCTGACCCAGCTCATATTTTTTCAATCAGGCGACATAAAACTGCTATTTGTATACAAGTGATGAGCATAAGATATGCACTATAACTATGCCTATAAGCTACAAAAAGGGATAAAGAGATATTTCTCTATATTCTCAAAATTATTCAAACAAAGATACACTTTGATTAAAAAATACTATTCAAAGAATTAGTAAGATAACAGAATGACATGAAGAAGCATTGCCCATAGAAGCAATTATAACAAAATCATTATCATTTTCAAAATGAAATACACATTAGAAACAAGAAGTATACTGAATGTGAAGCCAATAATAGATGCTGGATCTGATGGGAAAAGTTACCAATGAAAATTTAAGAGAATAATAGAAAACTTTATTAAAACGGGAATAGCTATGAAAAACAAAGAATATCTAACATATATATAATTTGTGTTCCTGAAAAGAATACAAATGGAACAGGGATGCTATTCAAGAGACAATAGAAGAAAAGTTGTTGCGAATGAAAGAATATCTTAAATTGTAATCTAAGAGGACATAGCCTGGTCAATAGACTGGTAAAGAATAAGAATAACAACAAAAATCAAGGCATATCCTGTTGGAGTTACTAATATAGGCATTTAGCTAGGAAAATAATTAAAATGTGAGTTACAGGGAAAAAAGTCAATGTCGTCATAGCCTTCTTCACAACAGTGAAGAGTGCCAGGAGAGAAAAGAAAACATGTCTTCTGTAGAAATAGTTATCAAAGTATGGTTTGGATCCTGTAAGCTTTTCTAAAAAATTTTAGGTGGTTTATAATGTCAAAATTATTTTCACAGAACACTAAAATATTATGTTTCCCTCCTCTCTTTCTTTCTCTTTGAATGTACAGTGGGGTTTTTCTAGAAAATATATGATGTGTGAAGTAACAAGTGTTTGAGAGAGGAAACAGATATGAAGTTTCAGGCATCTTCTATTAAGCTGGGCATTAAAGAGATTTGCAAAAATGTAAAGAATATCACATCACTCTTCTCACAAATGTGCTTTGTGTTGGAAAAGTTATTTTTCATAAAACATTATTTATACTAACATACAATTGGATTTATTATCATTTACAAATGAAGTAAATATTTTAAAATATCTTTAGTTTTGAGTACGAAAAATATTTGTAGAGGTAATCTACATTAAAAAAATAGCTCTTTGAGGCCCTCAATAAATTTTAAGAGAATAAAGGAAACTATTTGAAAACCACTGTCCTATAGGGAAATAAATTTATATTTTTAATACTTAAGTTGTTCATACAACCTATCAATTTTTATAGTTGCAACAGAAAAACATTGTAACTCAGAAATTATTACTCATAAGGCATAATTTAATATATTACTTGAAGTAAACTAGCTAGATACGAATTTAAATGAATGATATCAAATTGGTGAGGAGCAAGGAATACATTTAAATATAGAATTAAGGCCAAGCATCTATGGGTGTTAGGAATACAAAAATGCCATTGAAACAAATATTTATAATTTAAAATTATTAATATGTTTCATGAAATTGGCAGGTGGGAGTGATCAGGAAAATCACATATATGCTATTTGCCTAATCTTCTATGGTGGGGAATCAGTTAATATGGCCTAAAATTAATATATCAGGTATATAGTTTAAATACATTCTGAAAAGCTGTGGAAATTTACTCTAAGAATTAAAAATCTTCAAAGTTATCAGAAGGGGAAAATACAAAAACAAAACAAAACAAAACAAAAACAAAAAAAAACCACACATGTATTAGAGTTTTCCAGAGAAATAAAATAGAACCAACAGGATATATAAGGAGTTGTGTCACATGACCATGGGTGTTGGCAAATCTGATAAGGAGACTCACCTCATTGCTTGGGCAATCTGCTTTGTTGATTGTAGATGCAGTCAACTGATTGTAGTAGATGCAAATTCCAGCTATAAAGTACCCTCACAGTAACAAGCAGCCCAGTGTGTGACAAAATAGACACCATAAACTAGCCAAATTGCCATGATATTAACCATCACACAAAATTATAAAAATAAATGAAAAAACACAAATATACAGCAAAAGATAGACTGCAAAGAAAAAAATGGTAACAAAAAGATATAAGATTACAGAATTTTGATGGGAATAAAATAGTTGACAGACTTTAACTCACTTTTAATCCCTTGAGATATATTATAGAAATAAAATAAGTAGCAAAATAAAAGATATGGATAAGATGTATAATTTCTAAAATGGCTATCAAAGCAATATATCAAATGCTATGACTAGAAAATAGAAATTTTGTTACTACAGCAATAGAAAACTAGTATTTATAGGTTGTGGAAAATTAAGTCAACTAATAAATATCTCAAGGTATTACAAAGGATGGAAACACTGTGCTTAGAAAAGAGAGGTAGATTTTGATCAGGCAAAATCTACTCTGAAGAACTACATTTAACCTTGAAGGATGAAATGCAGGCAACCATGGAGAAAGGCATATACTGTGTGTGTGTTGGGAGCGGGTAAAGGGGAGATGGATTCCAGGTAATGGCACAGCATTTGCAAAGGCCTGTTTTAGAAAAAAGCTTGGCATGTAGACAGAACAGAAAGAAGTTCATGAGTTGAGTGTGGCTAGTGTGAGAGACAATAGAAGATGTAAATTAGGGGAGGAAGGCAAGGGTCAAGTTCACTCAATTTGAATCATGCAAGTCTGACAAGCTAAGAAATTTGGATATTACTTGAGAGAATATTTCAAGTACCAAAGTGACACATTTACATTTTAGGGAGATCGCTCAAGAGGCAACAGTGAGCCAGGAGGGGAATGCTGAAACCTTGGCAGAGATTGGCAGCCATCTTGCTTCACCACGTGGCAACATGCCAGGATCAATAGTAGCTGACTGTGGTGAGAAAGCATCTCTGATGGTGCCATGGTTTCGACTGGGATAAAGTCTCCTTTATAAAAGCTATTACAATTCTGGTATTTTGCACCCCTTTGGCAAACTAAAAAATTTAGGTTGAAATCGTGATAGAGTGTCCCTTATGAGTCTACTTATTTTAGAATATGAATATTTTGATACATCTATTTTAAATAATGCTCATAATCATGAGTTCATATTGCATGTCAGGGTCTATGCAACATATTTTATAAACATTCTTCAGTTAATTCCTGACAATAGCCTGGGCGTTCAATGGGATAAGGAAGCTGAAGCTTATGGCTATGAAAAAATAACTTGTAGAGTCAAGAATTAGAATTAATACATGAATTTTCATACTCCCAGTATGGAGTTCATAACCACTATATTATGTTTTGACTGCTTGAATTTAACATGTAAGGTAATCATTAAAGCAGCCACGTCCCTTGGGCCATGTCCCTTGTGAGTTTTCTGACCCCCTTTTAACATGGCTGTGATTTTTATGACATAAAACATAAGTAGAAGTGATGTTTTCCTTCCTGACAGAAGCTTTAAGAGCCAATGTTCTCTTTTCTCTGCAGTGATGATTCTGGAAACTTCTATCAGTCCCTGAATGACTACAGCAATCATAACCAGAATGCTGATCAATGCTGTGCTTTTATCATGAATGAGAAAAGAATCGCTTAGCCACTAATAAATAGGGATTGTTTACTTCTGAAACAACTGGACAACAAAATTTTGTTGTTCTTGCAAAATGTCATTTTCTGTGCCATTTTCTTCAGTTTTCTGGGTTTCCTATTAAGCAACAATCTGTTTATGGTCAGATGATTGAAACATGGCTTATATGCCATAATATTTGGGTGGTCAATTCTTATGGAGCAAAGCATCAATGAGTTATTGCAAGAGAGCTTTAAAAAATGCAATCTTGGCCTACCCTAAATTTACTCAAATCAAAATCTCTTCTAGAGGCCTAGGGTATCTAGATTTTAACTGATATCTTGTAAGATTCTAATGTAAAGTTTGAGAATTAATGCTTTGGATGTTAGAAGACAACACTTCTTCCCATGGCTAAATCCTGAGCTCAGTTTTCAATTTGCAGCATGTGGCAGGAGCCAGGCCTAAGCATTGCATTAATATCTTCTTGGTAAGTAACAACCATAAACAGGAAAAAAAAATCAGCTTTTCAGTTTTCAGGGTAAAATGAGTAGGCTATAATGAAAAAAATGAAATTGAGTCTCAGAATGTAATTAACTACAGATTATATTCCCTGTGTAAAAATCCTAGTGATATGTTTTCATTATGGAAAATATATGGACACAAAATATATATGAGGAAAAAAAACGAAGAAAATAAGAATCAACTACATTTCCACTGTTAACGTTTTGGCAGGTCTTTCCTGACTCCTTTTCTACTTCTCTTGTTATGTATCTCTACTGGGTATATAATAGCATACCTATAGCATAAGTGATACCATGCATTAAAAACTGTTAAGAATTTTGAGGGAGATTGTCTCCTTTTATTATTGTATTTTTTAAAAACATATCATGACTATGGCAGTGAATATTACCTGAATTGTTTATAATGTATTCAAGTTTATCATTTAGTATTAGCCTCCATGGTTTACTCACTTTGAAGACTTCTGGAAGACATGGGTTTGAAAGCAGCTTTGCTACTTATTCATGTGACCCTGAGTTACCGGACTTCTCTAAGCTTTACTTTTTTAATCTATATATCCTGCGTAACATGAAACCCTTATTCTCTTCCTTCCTTGTTGCACCCCTATAAGACAAGTATCATCACCTCTTTTCACAGATGGGGAAGAAGTAGCCTACACACCATATAGGCAGTCATTAGTACTACTGTTGCTGGGCCTTGAAATCTTCAGACTTTCTCCCATATCTTCTGCACAAGGTTAGTTGTCTTGACTGACTGAAAAAAAAAGTTACTCTCTACCTTCAATCTTGAGATAATTATTACAAAAGCTAAAATATCTTGTTTCAGCTTTGGATGGTATAATTCAAAAGGACACCCATGTGGTGAAAGGCACAGGAGTGTCCAACTACAAAGCATTGCAGGGGCAATTATGGCTTCACTCCTGCAATGGGCAGGTCTCCCCATGGTGCCCTCTACTATGGCAACCCCCTCAGCACATTCATCATGAAGCTTGGGATGGATGAGCCTGAATCCTACTCCTACTCAGGGGCCCATGAGAAAGCTGGGGTTCTCTCAGCTCTGCTCTAAGTGGTCAGATCTGGGTGCTTGATTTTGTGGACAGTGGGGTGGGAGGTGCTAGGCAGCCTAAAACAGATAGAGTCATCTTTGTTCCTTGAAGACAGATGGACAACAAAGCAAGAAGCAGTGGCCTGGGGAAAATCAGGGATGGACTTCTGTTTCCCAAAGCAATTGCCTGGCTATGGACCACTTGGCATATGGGGATAGGAGGCAGGAGAGGAGGACATTGTAAGGGCCTGGAGCCGGATTTTCTGCCATCTGGTACTGGCTGTTTAGTAGGACTTAAAGCAGTTTTACAAGCATGGCCTCTATCCCAGTCTAAAAGCAAGAGGTAGGGTGCTGAATTGGAACCAATCAGGAATGCTATATTTCCTTGTCAGGCCCTCACAAAGAACTGACACTACATCTTGATGTCTTTAACCTCAACCAGTTCACTAGCTGCCACTCCAAGAGTTTGTCCTTGTGATTCCCAGCAGAAGCCACATTAAGGCGAGACCAGCAATGTGCAGCATGTGGAGAAGTTACTGGAACAGAGACATTTTTCATTGCCAAGTACAGGGGTAATTGATAGTTCATTTCTTCCTTTCCTCAACCCTTAGCTAAAGGAGGCCTAGAGAGGGGGGACTTGGCAAGTTTGGGATGGGAAACAGGTTTGCTTTTCTACTCAGACCCAGGTGGTCATGATTTTGGGAATTGGACGTGAGGCTCCAGAGGCCTGGGGCTTGAAAACAGAGGTCAGGTCCCATACAGCTTCATCTCCAAATCAACCCCCCCAACTCCAATACAACAGGTAACCAATATTATTGAGGCCTTAAAACTTGTGCTCAAGATGCTGGAAGGTCTTGGAGAGTGGGAGACAGCAGGGATGGGAATAGAGGTCTGTGAGGAGTCAATGGGGAAAGTGTTTTTGGAAAGTCATAGGTGGTAGGACTGGGTAATTTCAGAGAAAGGGAGTCTTATGAGCAGGGTGACCATTTGTTCTTGGACTGGGCAGTTCAGCTCTATGCTTATTTTCCAGTGAATTGGAACCCATTCCACTTTCAAAAGTGTCATCCTTTGAATAATACATGGTCACCAAGCATATCAGGGAACAATCTCGCTTGGTCTGTCTACGGGTCCTGGTGGGCCAAATTCCTGGGACCAGGCCAAACCAGGCCAGGAGGAGGGAGAGGGACATACAGCAGAGAAGCAAGCCTGTAGGGAGTAGCCAGGAAGCTGTTCTCTTTGGGGGATAAGATGTTGGAACATAATGATCTGTGGTAACAAGTTGAGGTATGACATTGTAGTGACAGCAGGTGAGCAACCTCAGGCAGAGAGATTACAGAGAGGGTCAGGTTCCTAGGTGGCCAAGGCCAGCCAGCCATCCTGATGGGGCAGTTCTGGTTACCTGTGTTCAGGATGCAAACCCCACCCTAATGCCAGTCATAGCTCTATATATGTATTATTTTCCCTGTGCAATGTGTTTATAAAAGAGTTCAATAATTTTTTTAAAAGGCACCTGTTCTGAAACCCAAACTACCTAGGTTTCAAGTATTCCTTCTAATACCCACTATGCTCTGTGGCCTTGATCATGTCCCTTTCTCCTGTACACAGAGGATGTCAATTTTTGATGTTTTCTCTTGAAGTTTATAGATAAGGAACCCTATGTGCCTCTCACAGTGCTTCATATGTAGTAAGCATGCAATGAGTATTTAAATTGAATTGAATTTCACCAGAAGCTGTAAAGAAACACTTGACTAATCTATACATTTTAATAATGCCTCCTTTAAATGAGAGTAATTTTATAAAGGTGAATATTGCTTTACTTATATAGCGTGCATTGCTTTCTACTCCATTATTTTTATACAATATTCCAGTCATATTTAACAACAGCCTGATGACTTTACCAAGCACTTATGAGCAGGTCTCCTGTGCTTGCTATAATTATTGTAACTTAAATTACATCTAGGGACTCAAATATACGCCCTATTATGAATCACTAATTGTAACTGTGCATGTACAAGAAAATTACAGATAAATGATCTTTATGTCTAATAGGTTTACTTTATTGATAAAGGACATGAATAACTATAAAGTAATGCAAAACTTTCTTCTGTGAATAATAAGCTTTCTTGTTAGAAGGTAGAGCTAGTTTGAAATATGGAAGACTGGTTTGATTATAAAGAAGCATCATGCTCTTTGCATTAAATGGTATATGGCCAAGCAAGCTGAATACATTTGAGTTCACAGACAGCTAGAGTTGGATGCAAAAGCAGCTAACAGCCTTGGGGAACTTCCTTTGGCATCTTGCCCAATGGTACTCTTCATGGGAGGAGCAGGTTCACACAGAGAGCTTAAAAAGCCTCTGGGTCACTATTGTTCTGAATGCTACTGCTGACAGATGTACCATCTGCCTTTGAGAAACACAGCAGTCTGGGCAACTTTGATACTAAGTATCCACATGATAGCCTTTGACAGTCAAAAGCTCTCATTAAATAAGAGTTGAAAATATATCCTACCTAAACTAAACAAGAAATAAATGACTATTTTTAATTCTCTACAAATACAAAACGGAAATACATAGATGGTAGAGCATTCATTGCACACTTTATGTGTGCCGGTGCTAAGTTCTTTACATTTCTATGTGAGATCTTCAGTCATCCACTTAGGTATAATTTTTATCCTTATTTTAAAAAGAAGGAAACTAATACTCAATGAAAAATTTATTTTCCTTACTTTATATAGTAAGTATCACAGCAAAAATTTGAAGCAAGGCAGTCAGGCTCAGTTTACCATATAATTTATCTCTGTAAACACTGCAATTTTCTCTTGATATTGATGTCCTGGAATGCCTTAGTATTGACATATTTAATAGATGGTACATATAATCTATATATTTTAATAGATTATATAGTCAGGGATAGATTGTTTAGAATATGACTATAGTGAAATCACAGTTGCACATTTGATGTTTCTTTGTCTCATTAGAATCTTAATATAATGTTATTCCAGGAGATATTGTACCCCTAATATTTAAAAATGTGTGTCATCAATATGACCAAAAAATCATTATAAATGGCGTTAAGTACACACTACACCTTTAAAACAAAGAGTGCTTGTCATAGTGATGTGAAAATACTTAAGAGAATTTAAAAGCTCTGTACAATTTTAATGTTTAGCTTAGCTGAAGGATGGGGCCTTTGCATAGCATAATGTTTATTAACATATAATTTTAATAATCATTTTTTATTATGCCTCGCATTCATAGTGGGCTGATAAATATATACTATACTCTCAGCAAGTGAGACGTGATAGGCATGTATAATCATATTAACACACAACTACAATGATATATACTGCTCCTTTGCTTAAACATTCTTGAGCTGATCTTTAAACACTCAAATGCTGATGATCTCAATGCCATTAATAAAATATCTATGTTGGCTTTAAACGGTAATTTAACTTAAAGTCTCTAAACAGAATTGCATGAATACGTTTAAAATTGAATTGCATCTTTTAAAATAGCTCTCTGTGGACATTTCCTACTGTTCCTTAAAAGGCAGGCACATTCCAGCTGTAAGCACTTATAGTTGGAATGCATATCGTGACCGGTACTTGCCCTGATTTCCTTTCCCTTGGGGAAATCTACCAACCTGGTTGTAGACTGTGAGTAGGAAGATAGGTAGAATGATTTATAACCAGCCTGTGGCTGTTTATACTAAAGTGCATAAAGTCAAATCACACTGAAGCGGAAAATGGTATGGAAGATATTGATGCATAATTTTTAGGACCAGCCCTAAAACCCACAAGTACAATCAATAGTGAGTCTATTACTCAAAATATGCAGTGTACTAATGAAGAGTTGACAAACTGAAAGCAGGAAAATGACCTTAAATATGGAACGAACCCAATGTACAAAGACGAGTTGCATGAATCTGAAATTTATGTTTTAAGTTAAATCACTATAAACACTTCCCCAGTTATAGTTGAAGACTCCAGATCATTTACTGATAAGGTAACGAAGCAAGTGAGTTATTATGTGGATATATAAGATTCCATTTGGTCAGGTTAGAGTTATTAGAAATGTGTGGTTCAATTAAACGAAGGTAAGGCAGACTCATAGGCACTGATCCATGAGTGTAGGGTGTAGGGGAAAGAATTGGGTGATGTAAACATAGGTTCACCAATGTGGGAGGAATTTGGGGATTTAAAGACAAATTGCCTGGGGGACAAATCCTGACTCAGCCACTTGCTAGTTATACATCCCTAGATAATATTTCTTTGCCTCTGATTTCTTAGTTGTGAAACGGGATAACACCAGTTTCATATTTTTCTTGTGAGACTTAAATAAGCAGAAAGGGAAGTGGTTGCCATTCTGGAAGTATTCCATCAGCACTAGTTTTCTACTTTCCTCTACTTTTTGCTACTTACTGAAAATATCTATGTGTTCAAGGTCTCCCCTAACTGCTCCCATCCCATTCTTCCAGCTTGATGTTTTAGAATGTCCCATTCAAGGTGACACTTTAGTCAAATTGGTTGACAAGTGGTCTTTGACTTTCATACACAGACTTTTGTACAATTATGACTATTTTGCATTAAAAGTAAAAATGTATTTAGCCCTAAATACCTTTAAAGTTAATGCCAGTTTTTTGTTCATCAGCTAATCAATACTGATTGAGTAATTAAAAACAGGCACTACCTGTCAGGTTCCTGTTGTTTGGAATGCCTATATTTCTTTTTTCTCTCTCTTGCTTTTCTAATTCTAAAGGATCTTTTACTCTGGATATGCAACATATTTTTAAGAGCATGTGTATTAGCTAAAGGGGTACTGATGAAAAACACCAGAAATCTGTTGGCTTTTATAAAAGGTATTTATTTGGGGTAGAAGCATAGTTACCAGGACATAAAGCCTAAGTTACTTCCCTCACCAAAGTGTGTTGCCATGTGTTGGAGCAAGATGGCTGCTGACATCCACAAGCATTCAGCCTTCTTCCTCTTAAGGCTCCATGGTCCCAGCTGTAGAGTGGAATAAGTCTTGTCTCTCTTCTGTGGCTTGCTTCTCTCTGGGCTCAGCTGTTCTGTTCTCTCCGCAAGGTGAGCTGTAGACTATCAGGCTCTCTCTCTCTTCTGGGACCTCTGCCGTGTCTATGGAGCCATCTCTATTCCTCTGTGTTCATCCCCTGTATGTTTATTTCTGGGGGGCTCCAGCATCAAAACTCCCACTATCTCCTCTGCCATGTTGTTTTCTCTGTGAGTCCCTGCCCACCAAGGGCGTGGGAACTCGACATCCTACTGCCATAGCCCAATTAAAGCCTTAATCATAATTTAATCAAGTAAAAGTGAAACCTCTGAATTTAATACAATATAATATACATAGAGGAACAGAGCAGTTTACAAACCTTATCCAATATCTATTTTTGGAATTCATAAACAATATCAAACTGCTACAGCATGCAAGTATAGAGATTTTCCTCCTGCAAACTCTGTACTCCAATATCCTCTGTAGTAGCATATTTGCATGGAGTACCTGTTAAGTTTCATTTCTTTTACAAAGAAAATGAAAACAAAAGAAAAACAAGAACAAATTAGAATATTTGTGGCTTTCAGGAGCTGCATATAGTGGTCAAGAAGTTTAGTCAACAGGTTAGATAAGGTTCTGGTGTGCTAAGCTACTCAAAGCAGACACCATGAAATAAATTGGCTTTTACAATGGGAATTTATTAGCTTACAAGTGTACAGTTCTGAGGCTGTGAAAATGTCCAAATCACAGCATCATCAAGACAACCTTATCCCCATCCTGGACTTCTGTCACATGGCAAGGCACATGGCAGCATCTGATGCTCTCTCCCTTTTCTTCCATGTTTTGCTGCTTCCAGATTCTTGCTTCTGTGTTGCTCTCTCTGTCTGAATTTCATTCTCTTATGAAGAACTTCAGTAAGAGGATTAAGACTTACACTGAATGTGGTGGGTCACATCTTAAGTTAAGATCCTTCTCATCAAAAGATTCTAATTACAATGGGTCCATACCCACAGGAATGGATTGACTTTAAGAACATACTTTTCTAGGGTATGTACAGCTTATCTGGGGGACCACAGATAGTTTTACAAATTAGGAATTTGGGGCCTAATATTGAACTATTTATTTCAGTGGTCCCAAACACAAGTGTTTTCTAGGATAAGAAAAGTTACCTAAAGGAGTGCAATAGACCAGTCTGATATAATAAAGCAATATTGGCAACAAAAGCACACTGGAAAGTACCGGTTCTAAGTTTATCTATCTATCTAATTTTTCATGTAATTCTAAACCCTTCCAGAACCTAGCCAGTTTGTGACATCTGTGCTAGTGCAGATAAAGAAGCTACCCTATGACATACACACACAATCAAATTTGCTTGCAATTATCAAATATTAAAGTGAAGTTTATTTGCCTTTGAGAAGGATGGGAAAGCTTGATTCAGAATCGGAAGTGTTTGCATTTCCCATACTCTCTCCTTTACCTCTTCCTGTTCCTTCTCATCACACATGTTCCATGATTCTCCATCCTCCCGTCTTCCAGCAACACTCGGGATAGACCCTTGCTTCAAGGAAAGCATATCCCATTAGCCCCGGCAAGAAGGAAAGGGTGCAAAAAGGATCCTCCCTAAGGAAGTGGATTCCACAAGATGCTTAGGCAATGTGGACATTCCTACATGCAGGTAGAAGAGACTGTCCCCATTCTGGGGTTTTTAACAGAGGCTTCCTATGAATATAACCAGTGGAGATGGTTTCTGATCACTGTCCCTATTGCTTAAGTTTATTCATACTATTTTAAAAGTTGCTAAGAATTATTTTGTAAAAATATGACAGTAAATACAACATATACCATATTATAGTATGTTCCTTATTTGTAATTCTTGTTTATATACATTTGACTTTCAGAGAAGTTTTCAGGGATCTCTCCGTATAAAGTAGAGGATTTCCAAAACTTGCTATTCTTATATCTTATATTAAAATATAATACCTTATATTTTCCTCTTTCACACTATCCCTGCCACTCAAATCCTACATGTGTCTCACATCCTAGCTCATTTGTCATGTGACTCCCTAGATTTGTTCCAACTATTCCCAGCCCACAATCACTTGCTCTTTTGTGCCTGTAAAGTACTAGATTTCACCCTTTATTATGGCACTTCTTTCATAGTTTGTATCAATTATTTGTAACTATATCTCATCTTCTCTACTCCAATGCTACCTTCTCAGATGTCTTAGACATCTTTCTTCCCCCAGATGTTCTGTGCTAAAGCAATTGGGGGAAAGAGTAACTGGCTCTTAAAGTCTTTTTTGAAATTGAATAAAATGGGTCAAACTAGATATTTTTCATAACAGCACGATGGTAAATTCCCCTTCAATGTGAAGAGTTAAATAACGCATATGATTCAAATATGAAGGTCACAAAATAAACAAAGCAAAGTCAAACTCATGCATTCATTGGACCTCTGACTTTATGTATCTAGAGTAAATTTCTCAGTACATATAATGTTTCCTCAGTGATCCATAGCTGTCTTCTTCTTAGACTGTTAGCCTTCCATTCAAATTTATGAGCATGCTTTTATCTTATATTCACTCTTTAGCACAATTTGACACAGAAACATTAGGAGAATATATTCCTTTTATTTTTATCCTAATTCAAATGACAATCTACATATTACATCCCTTTCCCTGCCTCCTCCTCTGCATGTACAAGCCTTGATGCTATCATCAATGTCTTAAAATTTTTTACTACACTTTGACTTAACTGATGAAGCTATTAGGTGAGGTGTACATGCATTGGAGAAAAATGTGGTAGTCTCAAAAAGATATTTTTAGTCTCATTTCTTTAGTATTCAAAATCTTGACCAAAGTTAATGTAGTATCGGTTACATAAAAGTAATTAAAATCTTAAGGAAATGGCTATAATTATAACTTCTTCAGGATGACTTCAGTGTAATTTCAGCCAAGTAGTTGGGATTTACATGAAAAATAATGCTATTTAATAAAAGTTGTCAATAATGGAATAAGAAATAAAGTGAACCAATTTAGTCTGCCCCATAGAAGGCAAATTAATGCCTTATCTCATTTCTTTCCCCCAAGAGTAATAGACTTGGAAAGTAGGTATTGTGAGAAGCCTCACTTGCATTATTAAAAGGGGTATCTGAAACTGAAAATAAAAGTATTTTTTAGAAATATTAATGTGCTAATGTCTTTTCAATTTTAGAGCACAATAAAAAATCTCTTACACCTCCTATGCCATTTTGCATGTTTGCATCGTCTTTTAAAAAATGCCACAGTGCATTTAAAAAACCTACAAAGCACAATGACATTAAGAAAAGTACATTAGAGAAATGAAAAAGGAGCATTTGCTATGTGATCAGAATCTCACATGACTATTGATAATAGTGTGAAGGAAAAGAAGTTTGCTGTTATTTATCGAGGACATTCTCATCCATACTTTTCATATGCTTTTTTATCCATCCTCACAATAAACTGTTATGTAATTTTAATTTACAGAATAGAAAAATGGTGGCCGGGAGATTTTGGGTTAATCATTTGTAAAAGGTTTTACAACTAGTAAATTGCAGATTAGGAAATAAACCCCGGGCTCTTCTTCTTCCACTATTTCTAAGTTAAGCAATTTTTTTCTGAATACCAGTGCAAATAAATCTTTGTCAAAAGTAAAGGTCAGTCAATAATAAAGGAATTATTTAGCCCAATAATATGATATCAGAACTATTTTAAAAATATATTTATATATTATAGTAAGTCAATGAAAATGATTACTTTTCAAATATAGCTTGCCTATTTTCTATCCCTATGAATTAAATGTGTAATATAGAAGCAAATAACAGGATTTTAAATAATTTTTTTTTTGGAAAGTGAGACTATCATCTTCACCTGTTTCCTAAAGTTCCTTACTGGATTTTCATGGAACTATTCTTTTCATTTCAATTTGCAATAGTAATCAAAGTATGTCTGTACTCAAATGAGAGAGGACTTGGTGATACCAGTGACTTCAGCTTCATGATTCTATGGTATATCCTTATATATCACAAAATCTGTTTTAAAAATAAAAATAAAATATTTCACTTAATAAATCATTGCCTTGAGAAAAAGTCCTCATGCTATTGTTTTTTTCTGCCTTTGCCTTTTATCCTTTTCAAAGCTTTAATCATATCCATAGTTTCTTTTTTACAATTTATTCCATATTTATTCCATTAAACCTACCCTATTATGAGGCAGAGTAATTAAAAATATATTGAGCATCTGATACATGCACTGTTTTAAGTCTGGGGATATTCACAAATCAATAAGACCAGTAAGACCAAGTTATGTTCTCATAATTTGGGAGACAAGTAATAAAAGAAAATAAACTACCGAATAAATAATTGATGCAAGTTATTTAGAGAAGAATGCTAGTATTCAAAAGTTAAACTGGGTAAGGGCACAGAGTGTGATAGGGATAGGTAGTAGTAATTATTTTGGTTTAGAAAATCTGGATGGCTTTATGAAGATGACATCATGTGCTGAGCGACCTGAATGCAATGGAGCAAGTCATATCTGGGGAAATACTAGTAAACAGAAGGCAGGTGACATAAAAAGGTGACAAGAGTATATCATTCAAGCTCAAAGAATACAAATGAGCACGGATTAACATCAAAACTTTCATTTAAAGGAAATGGGGGCAAATTAGTATCACAAACTGATGGCTGGCTTTTTTTTCCCCCTCCATTGAGTACTTACTGTGTTTAGTCCCTAACCCAAATTCTGAAACAAAGAAGATGGGGGGGGCAGAAATCATCATTAGAAAAATAATGCAACAAAGGTAGAAAGAAAATGAAAGAAATTAATTGTATATTGTGTACAAATTGGCTGGATGTCCTGGTACACAGATTAATTTACCTAACATCTTTGCAACCAGGTAGATGTAGCCATGTGGTTTGATTCTGAACAATGAAACCGAGGTACAGATTATGTTTGATACATTCAATTCCTGTCCAATAAATTCTTATATGGGATCTTCCCATGTTCTTTATTGGACTCTCTGGAAAGGAGATGATTCCAGGACAATCTTGGAAGTTATATGTTAAGGATGATAGAGCTTGGAGAGAGAATAAGCCTGGGGTTTTGAATCACCACTAGTAGGAGACCTGTCCAGCAATGATGACCTACATTGGATGGTTATGAGTGAGAAAGGATCTTTTATTGTGTTATGCCACTGAAATTTGTAGGTTTATCTGTTATAGCAGGTAGTGCTACTAGAAGTATCCAAATTGCTAGATTTAATGAAAGTATATATACATATATAAAAAGAAGACATCTCCCGCAAAGGGGAATTTGTCATTTTGGAATATATAGTACACAAAGAATTAATATAAAATATTGTGAGTACTAGTTTTTTGTCAGGGACAAAATGATGATTGAGACATGATCCCTGTTTTCATTGTGATTGTAGATTAAAAAGTAGTGTCAATTAGGAATTATCCAGATAAATTCCTGTTCAATCCCTGGCTTGTGCATATTTCAAGTACAGAGCTATGAACAGGTGATAATATCTAATTTTCATTACTGTCATTAAGAATTGACTATTCTAACATTTCCTTTGCTCAGATTTCAGGAATCTGGAGCTCTGCCTTTACAAATATGGACAGTCACAGAATACATGCCTGGGAAAGCAACTTGTAAGTAACCTAGCCACTGGAAAGATATTCAAATTGTAAATGACCAGATTTAGATTCTGTTTTGTGTTTATTCTTCTTCTTTTTTTTTTTTTTTTTTTTTTTTTTTTGGTTTGCTGCAGTTGTTTGGAGAGTGTGTTCTCATTATTCTATGTTTCTAGGCCTTGCTTGGAGAGAGCAAGATTTGGACCTGATGGTTTCGTTGAGGTAATGCTGCCCTGTCAAACAACTTGGCAGAGGGCAGGCCTTTCTTTATGATGCTGCTCCCTCTCCATCCTAGCCTTCAAACTGCAACATTAATTACACTTTTCAACTTTTTGCCACATGCTCTGCATGTTTTAAATAAATGGTTTATCAAGTGGTTTTCATGTTATTCCCTTCTACGAGTACAAAGAGAATTGCATATGTAGTTATTACTTGTAGCCAACTGATATTCAGTAAAATTATTAAAATGACAAAAATACTCAATTTTTGGTTTCAAGCTAATTATTCTGATCAGGGAATTTTAAATGTAAATTTATGGGTTATGGAAAAACTATGGTGTGAAGTATCATATTTTAATAACCTCACTGCCGTATATGGTTATTTTATATGTAAATATTGATGACAA
>JAQZBX010057211.1:0-18015 GCA_029593785.1 Cabassous unicinctus
GGGGCCTTCTTTCCAACATCAAAACTGCTTCTCAAAAGACTGCTTTAACTCTGTTCTTTGCCATGCCTTTTATATTTGATTCCCCACCCACCAAGGGGTGGGGCTCAACGCCCTACTGATGTGGCCCAGTCAACGCCCTAATCATAACTTAATCATGCCCAGATTAACAGATCAGTTTACAGGCATAATCCAATTATATTTTTGGAATTCATAAATACATCAAATTGGCCAATGGTTACAGGGTACAAGGCTCTATAAATGTCTGTTAGGTCTAGTTCATTTATCATATTATTCAAGCTCACTCTTTCCTTATTCATCTTCTGTCCAGATGTTCTGCCCAATGCTGAGAGTATGCCACTCACTTTTGGGGAGTTTCTTCTGAGACAATAATCAAAACAAGTGGCTAGTATTTTTTAAAAAACCACTCACATCATACATGAAACAAAAGTCCAGATGGATTAAGAATATAATTATAAACATTAAAATTAAACCCATAAATGATTTTTCAACATATAGAAGAGATTTTTATTATCATGTGGTAGAGATACATTTTTTTTTAGTATGACACTGTAGTAGTTTGAAATTATTTTATGAATTCTAAAAAGAGAAAGATTATGTTTCTGAGCTAATCCATTCCTGTGCGTGTGAGACCCTTTGAATTGAACTATGTCAATGAGGCTACTCAGGTTGGGTCTCCACTCTCTTGCTGGATCTGATAAAAAAGGAGACACAGAAAAAGGGAGCTGACTTATTGATCCTGCAACGTGAGAGAAAGGACTCCAGTTTCACCCACAGCTGAGCTGCAAGGAGAATTCCCCCAAGAGGCTCAAAGAGCTGAGAACCTGGGAGAGAGAAGCCATATGCTTGATTGCTTACAGCTGAACTCAGGAAGAAAGCAGCACAGCCAAGACTGGTAGAAGCAGCCCAGAAAAAGACAAGCCCTATGCCTGGTTGCCCTCAATTGAAAAATGGGAGATGGTGGATTCTGGAGGGGAAACAGAGACCTCGGCAGAGATGGGTGGCCATCATGCTTCACCACATGGCAGCTGACTTTGGTGAGAAAGCATCTCTGCTGATGCCTTAATTTGGACATTTCACAGCCTAGGAAATGTACATTTTTACCCGAAGCAAATCCCCATTATAAAAGCCAGCACATTTCTGGTGCTTTGCATCAGCAGCCCTTTCTGCAAACTAAAGCAGAAATCCAATCTAAAAACTAAAAAGGGAAAAGATTAACAGACTTGACTTTTATCTTTTAAGGAGACTTTTTTCATTTAAGATTTTCTGTATTGTTTTACAATAAATGTTGTATCTTTAAAAGAATAAAAATATTTGAGTAAAAAAGATTTTAAAATTGCATACTTCAGAACCCATTTAAATGAGAACAGTGGGTTTTTGTCTTATTACCCACTAAATATCAGGAATGATGTTGTTGAAATAGACACTCTTACTCTATATTTGAGTCTATTTCTACAATTTGCTTTTATTGTAGCACAATATGAAAATTCTGTTTCACATGAGAATGTTATACCAAAGGGAAGAAGAAAATGAACTGTATGATTTTTTATATTCAGATATTTCTGAATTAGAGCTCACTGAAAACCACATGGCTAAATAAAAACTTTACTTTAGCTGACATTGAAATGTCCCATCTATCAGACCTTCATGATCCCACCTTCTAACACAAGTTGGTGGACTAACTATAAGAGGATCCAAACACAAATATTCTCATTGTTCCTTAGTGAAGCAAGCTTCATATAGGGTATGAATAAATAGATCTGGAACCTGGCAGAAAGAACCATGTGGACATCAATAACCCAAGACGGCTGCTGGAAGGTCCTCGTGAGATTTCTCCTGGAAGCCAGAAGCTCCAGATAATTCTCCCAGGACATTATCATTGGCCCCAACCGGGGGACTGATAGGTGGGGTAATCAATCAAACCAGCAAACACCTGGGACTCCTCCCATGCCATCAGCAAAGGGGTGGAAGAATTAACAGTTTAAAAAGCAGGCGCAAAGGTCAAATCGCCTCTTCTGCTCCTGTTCCTGACCCTTGTTGCCCCCTGCTCCTGCTCCCTGTGGCTTCCGCATCCTGCTGCTGCGCTTGGGGCCCTCGTGGCTTCTGCACCCTGCTCTTGTCATGTACCCCCTGAATGGATCAACACGCAAGTAAAACCTGGGCATTTATAATCTGTAATGGGAAATTGTAGTCTATAAATCAGCCCTCTCTACCACTTTTCAGTCCCTTATCCTCTACCGGGGACCCGTGATCTGTTCTTTTCTCCCATTTCTTTTCTCTCCCTACCTTAATAAATTGCTGGCCTCACTCACCTGACGTGCTATGAAATTCATTTCTGCAGCATAAGTCAAGAACCTAGATTAAATCCAGTAACATTAGAAATATTTTAACAGAGTAGCGTGCAAATTTTAGGTGAACCATGGCATTGCAAATATCTTTGGCAACTACAGGATTATTTTTAACCATAGCTATTGAGTGTGAGAAAATTATTTTCTTTTGTGGTCAAAGTGAAAATTTGTTTTCTTAGTAAAGGTGAATGTTTAAAAATGTAGTAAAACTGGTTATTCTTCCCTTAAAAGCTGTCCCCCCACCATTTAATTCATAAAAATATCTGCAAGGCATAAAGTCTCAGTAGACGAGACATTTATAAATCAGACCATCAAAACTAAGAATTTATGAAGAATAATAATTCACAAGGTAGCTCAAATAGACTCAAGAATTTTAGTGGATATTTCCCCATGTTTTAGTTTGCCAGAGCTGCTATGGCAAATACAATACATATGGTTGGCTTAACAACAAACATTTATTGTCTCACAATTTTGAAGGCTTGAAGTCCGAAATCAAGATGTCAGCAAGGCCATGGTTTCTTTCAGGGTTAGTAGTTCTAGTGATGGCAGACCTCTGTCATGTGGCAATCTCTCTTCCCTGTTGTGCTAGAAGAAGCTAGAATTCTGGCTTCTTCTGACATCTGGCTTCTTCTGATTGACCACATCCTATTTTTCTTTCTTTATAAGGCTTCTAGTCATTTGGCTAAGAACCACCCTGATTCAATATGGCCACATCTTAACTAATACTATCATTAAGAGGTCCTTTTATAAATAGGTACATACCCACAATTAAGGTATGAACATGTTTTTTATGGGGGATATGATTCAATCCCCAACATCCTACCTCTGTGTATTAAATAGAAACTATTTGCATATAATCCATTTCCTTATCCCAAATTAAAATTATTATTAAATTGAGTCATATTTTAATAGATGATTTTTATTGCCTGATAGTCAATAGACCTATATATTTCTTTTCATTGCTAGTGCATGTTTATGTAATACTTCAAACTGTAGTATAGACCTGTGCCCTTTTTTAACTCTCATAATTCCATCATCACGTAGATCAATACATTTCCCCCAAATTCAATATTTACATATAAAATTGATATAAAACTTCATTTGTTCATTTGACAATTATTTATTAACCCCCTACTATGAAAGTCACTTTTTAAAGTACTATGAAGACAGTATTGCTCTCATGTAACTTACATTCTAGTGGCAGGAGACAAACAAAATAATAAAATATTTTAAAAATAATTTCAGAGTTCTACTTCCAGCATGATGGGATAAGTCCACTGTAACCTAATTCTCCCTCTAAAGCTCTGAGTAAAATAAAAAAGCAACTACCTGAGGACTCAGAAGCATAAACAAAAGCAGGTGGATTATTGAGAATAGTCAAAATTTGGAGGCACAACCTGCACGTGGATGAGTTTTCCAGGTTTTTGTTTCTCTTTTCTCTTATGGATTTGTCCCAAGCAAGCCCATAGTCACAGAGCAGCTATGTGGGTGGTTAAAACTCTGAAGGAATCCCCATGTTTCTGGACAGGGATATCAAGAAAAGGAAAGCCAGAGTTGTGAGGGAATTTCCAGAGAGGAAGAGTTTGAAAAATGTACCCCCTAATTCTGTATATGAACCCACAGAAGTCTCAGACTCACCCCAAGTTATGCAAGCATCAGACTGATCAAAGGAAGCATAGCAAATATTTTGAGACTTGAACTAAGATTTAAACTTTAGCTCAGACTAACTCCTGAATAGCACATGCATACATACATAAGATAGACCCAAAGAAGCACAATAAAACCTTTAAAAACTGAACTGAGGGAGTGGGTGTAGCTCACTGGTTAAGCATCTGCTTCACATGTACAGTGTCCCGGGTTAAATCCCTGGTAATTCCTTAAAAAAAAAAAAAATTGAGATTAGAACCACTGCTGACAGAAAGCAGGATTTCACCTAACCATGTTGATTGCCTATTAACAAAATTATCATTCTCCAGGGGATTGATTATAACAGGACCCAAAATTGAACCAATATAATATTCAAGATTTCTAGTATTCAATCCAAAATTACTCAACATATAAAGAACTATGAAAAATACAATTGATAGATGTCAATCCTGAGATGAACCAAATGCTGGAATTATCAAAGACTTTAAAACAGCTTCCAATTATGCTCCCTGAAGTAAAGACAAACAAACTTGAAATGTATGGAAAGATACAGGTTCTCGGCAGAGAATCAGAAACCATTTTAAAAACTAGAAATTGAGAATTGAAAAATATAATAACTGAATTTTTAAAAATTTCCTCAGTTGTCTCAACAGCAGAGTGGATATGAGAAAGAAAAAAAGTAAATGAACTGATAAATCAATATAAATTATCAAATATGAACAAGAAAGAGAAAAAGGTGGAAATATAATGGATTTGCAGAAAAGAAGAAAGCGACTGGGGCAGAAAAATATTTGATGAAATAATCACTGAAAGCTTCCCAAATTTAGTCAAGGACTAAATTTACATATTTAAGAACTTATCTTGCAACTGGAAAAAGACCTCAAAAAAGGGGGGAGAAGGTAAAGACAAATGAGTTTATATGGCTAAGAAACTTCAAAGTGAGTTGGGAGGTCATCCCAGAGGTAATGCTTATGCACATCTCAGCACAATCTCATAGACTGCCAGAGTGGATACTACCTCAAATAGTGGGGCTCCTGAGGGCTCTGGAGACACCCAGGTCCTATGGTAGGGCAGATAGCTCTGGAGTTTACTGCCTTGCCAGTGGGCCCTACTTTGGAGTTTGTACTCCTGAGAGTGACAGAGTTGGACTCAGTTATGGCTTCCCTACAAATGGCTTATCTGTCCCTTCTATTTGAACCTATACTTGGTGCTGGAGTTGGTAGGTGTACGTCCAAGAGACTTAAATTTTTAGGCTGTCCATGTGCCATGTGGGCCCTGAGCCTCAGCAGAGTTGCACACCTACTTTCCAGTTCATTGGAATCACCCAGGACAACTAACAAGGAGGTGAGAATTGACAACCACCATACCAAGGAAAGGAGAGAGCCTACAACTGCAAGTAAGAGAGTCCCATCCTTCGATGGGATCGAAGTCCCCTCTCAATTAGAGGTGGAGTGGACATCACCAACCCAGAATCCTCAGGATTGGGGAATGAACTATGGACTAGAGTAGACTTACTGGTATTCTACTATAGATTAGTTGTGATTCTAGCAATGGAAGAAATTACAGCACTGATGAGGCAGTGGCCGCTGGAGGCTCTGGGGGCAGGGGGAGGGAAAGACAGGTATAATGCAGGGGCTTTTTCAGGACTTGGGAATCATCCTGAATGGCACTGCAATGACAGATATAGGCCATTATATGTCTTCCCATAGCCCGCAGATTGTGTGGGAGAGAGTGTAAACTACAACGTAAACTATGGTCCATGCTCAATGGCAATGTCCCAGGATGCGTTTATCAATTGCAATCGATGTGCCACACTAACGAAGGATTTTGTTTATGTGGGAGGATATGAGAGGTGTGGGGAGTGGGGCATATGGGAATCCCTGTATTTTTTGTGTAACATTTGTGTAATCTAAGTATCTTTAAAAAAATAAAAAAATAAAAATTAAAGGAAAACACACACACACACACAAACAAAAAAACAAAGTATATTATTGTTCTAAAACAATTTTTACCTATGCATGTTTATTTTTCATCCAGAATTATGATAAACAAATGATTAAATTTTTAAAAAAACTTACTAATTTAACAGAAGCAAAATGGAACCTTACTATTGTTTTATTTTGAACACTGTAATCAATATTGAGGTTTTCCTATGATTCTGATAGGGAAGACTCATTGGGCTGTCATTGTCATAGAGTTTTCAAGACACAGTCAGCACCAGAGTAATGGACTGTAAATGTAATAAAGATGTACTACACTTAGACACATCATAATCAAACCACTGAAAACCAATATGAACATCTTGAAAGCATCTAGAGAAAAATGACACATTAAATACAGGGAATCAATTGTTTAATTGACCACAGAGGAGGCCTAAAGACAGTGGAGCAGTATCTTTATAGTGCTTGGGGGAAAAAGACCTGTAAACCAGGAATTCTATAATGAGGTACAATAACCCTCAGGAATGAAGAGGGAAAACTAAGAGAATTTGTCACCAGCAAATCTGCTCTAAAAGGAATGCTAAGGGAAGTTCTTCAGACTAAAGAGAAGTGATCTTAGAAAGAAACTTTATTTTTAGGAATAAAGGAAAAGAACAGAAATGTAAATGTCTATAAAAGATTATTTTTTTCTCTTATGTTTTTTCAAAATATGTATGACTGTTCAAAGTGGAAATTATAAAATCATCTGATGGATTTTTCCTTATATAGAGATATAATAAATATGTCATATTCATACACACATTAACAGGGGTAGGGTTGTAGGTAAGGATTCTATATTTTACTTGAAATGGTGCAATATTAACTCTATGTAGACTTTGAAAGCTTAGGTGTGTATATTTTAGCCTATAAAGGAACTTAAAAAAAAAATACAAAGAGGTATGCCCAAAAAGCCAATATGTAAATTAAAGTGGAATGTTAAAAGTATTCAAATCATCCAAAAGAAAGCATCAATGTAGAAACAGAAAAATAAAAAAACAGGAAAAATAGAAAGCAAATAACAAAATGATGAGCCTAAATCCAACCATATGAATAATTACATTAAATGTAAACCATCTAAACACAGCAATTGAAAGTCAGAGATTGTCAGATTGCATTAAAAAAAAAAAAAAAAAAAGACCCAAGTATTTGTTGTCTACAAGAAACCCACTTAAAGAAAACATAGATTATTTTGTTAAAAAAGAGAAAAGATATACCATACAGACAATTAATTTAAAAAGCTAACATGGCTATATTAATATCAGAAAAAATAGATTTCAGAACAAGGATATTATCAGGGATAGAGAGAAATATCACATAATGATAAAGAGTCAACTCATCAAGAATACATAACACACAGACTTCTGGGAAGATGGTGGATTAGAAAGACATTGGACTCTCTTCTCTCCCAGAAAAATAGCTAGAGGACAGGCTGAAAGGGCCTGGAAAAATTTTTTTCTAGGGTTTAGGATACCAGGTGAAGGCTGGACACCACGCAGAAAAGAGAGGGACAAAGGAAAAGAATCAGGACAGAAAAACTGTAAGTTAAAAGCCCTGGCTGCTACTGCCTGCATCCTGCCCCACACTGAAAAAAATACTTTTGAACTCCCAGGCCTTTTGGCCTGCTACAGACAAAGGGGACCCCAGTGATCTACCACCCCAGGAAAGAATAGAGAGAAGGACACAGCCTAAGGCTGACTCAGCTATTGACACACAAATTTGGTCTGCTGTGTCCCAAGAGTCCTTCCAGGCTGGTGGGGCCATGCCATTGTTTGCCTCAGAGGGAGCTCCAAACTAAATAGATCCTGCCCTTCCAATCTCCCTCTCTATGAACCCAGACTGAGTGTTGAGGATTCATAGGGGTGTAGAATTATTTCCTACCTGGGAAAATGGAGGGGGCTGCCAGCAAATGTTGGAGAAATGCCTCTGAGAAAGTTTGAATTACTAGGCTCTTAGCCTCCAGGCAAGAACCTCTGTCACAATGAACCAGTCCCTGTTGCAGCAAACACACTCTGACCAGGCATTGACCTGAGAGAACTGGCGAAGAGCCCCATCTGCTGGCAGATTAAAGTAGTGCACGTGAGGAAATTAAAAGTAAGTAAATAAGAGAGGCTTTTACAGGCCTTTAGAGACTCCCTCCCCTAGGCCCTAGGAAGTGGGTCTGCAACCCATTACCAGGTTCAGGGCCCAGATTTGAGCAACATGGACAATCCTAATGACCCTGACCAGGTTGAACCAAGAATCAAAGAACAGCAGTAACACATAGCTTCCCACCACTAAAACCCTATAAAAGACAGAGAAATTGAGCATTTGAGTAAACTCACCATCCTGATCAGATGCTTAGACATGAGCAAAAAATTATAAGCCATACTAAGAAAATGGAAGAAATGGCCCCAAAAAAGGAATATTTCAAAGCCCCAGGAGGTATGAAGGATGTGAGATAATTAATCAATGAGATACACACAAATTTCCAAAATCCAATTAATGAGTTGAAAGACAATATGGCTAAAGAGATAAATGACATCAAGAAGATTTTGAGTGAGCACAAAGAAGAATATGAAATCCTGAATAGAAAAGTAACAGAGCTCATGGGAATGAAGGCACCATAGGTGAGACCAAAAACACATTAGAGGCACACAACTGCAGACTCGAAATGATAGAAGAAAGAATAAGCAATAGCAAAGACAGAACAGATGAAACTGAAGAAAGAAAAGAACAGAGAGAAAAGAATGGAAAAAGTTGAGCAGAGGATCAGGGAGTTGAATGACAACATGAAACGCAACAACATACGTGTCATTGGGAGCTCCAGAAGGAGAAGAGAAGGGAAAAGGGGCAGAAGGGGTATTTGAGGAAATAATAGCTGAAAAGCTCCCAACTCTTATGAAAGAAATGAACTTGCATGTCCAAGAAGCGCACTGTAACCCAGTCAGAATAAATCCGAATAGACCCACCCCAAGACACATACTACTCAGAATGTGAAGTGTCAAAGATAAAGAGAAAATTCTGAGACCACCAAGGGAGAAGCAAACCATCCCATACAAGGGATGCCCAGTAAGACTTAGTGCAGATTTCTCATCAGAAACCATGGAGGCGAGAAGACAGTAGTATGATACAATTAAGAGACTGAAAGAGAAAAACTGCCAGCCAAGAATTCTTTATCCAGCAAAATTGTCCTTCAAATATGCAGGCAGTATAAAATATTTACAAATAAACAAAAACTAAGAGAGTTTGTAAAAAGAATCCACTTTTGCAAGAAGTATTAAAGGAAGCCTTAGAGCCTAAAAGAAAAGGACAGGAGAGGCTTGGAAGAGAGTATAAAAGAAAGAATAGCAGAAAGGATAACAAAAAGACTAAAATGATAGATGAAGGGGGGTGGATGTGGCTCAAATGGTTGGGCGTCCATCTGCCATATGCAGGGACCTGGGTTCGATCCCCGGGACCTCCCGGTAAAATAAAAAATATATATATAGAAAGCGCATGGGCTGCCAGGCTCTGTGTGCTGGTGAGCCGCCAGGCCCTGGGAGCCATGCAGCAAGATGATGACGTAGCAGGAGAGAGACACAGGGGAGAGTCAAGACGAGATGCTCCGAAAGCTCCCAAAACCAGGAACCGAGGTGGCGCAGGTGGCAGAACGCATCTCTCCTACATCAGAGGTCTTCAGGATCGAATCCTGGTGAAGATTGGAGGAGAAGGATGAGAAGAGATGGCAGGAAACAGACACAGAGAATTGCCCAGCGAATGGACACAAAACAGCAAATGGGGAAGGGTGGGGTTAAAATGGATAAAGCAAATAAATAAATCTTTAAAAAAAACAGATGAAAATATGGTATGACTAATGAAAACCAAAGAATAAAATGGTGAAGTAAATAATGCATTTACAGTAATATCATTAATGTGAATAGATTAAACCCCCAAATCAAAAAATATAGACTGACAGAGTGGATAAAAAAGCATATGCCATCCATATGCTGCCTACAAGAAACTCACCTTAAACCCAGGTTTACGAAGTGGCTGAAAGTGAACGTTTGGGAAAAGATACTCCATACAAATAGTAACCAAAAAAGAGCAGGGGTAGCTATATTAATATTAGACAAAACAGACTTTAAAAGCAAAAAAGTTATGAGGTACACAAGGCCATTATATGTTAATAAAATGGATAATCCACCAGGAAGGAATAATAGTCACAAATATCTATGCACCTAACCAGAGTGCCCCAAAATTTATGAGGCAAACTTTGGCAAAATGGAAAGGAGAAATAGACATCTCTTCAATAATAGCTGGAGACTTCAACATACCACACACATCATTAGATAGAACAAGACAGAAGATCAAAAAGGAAACAGAGAACTTGAACGGTATGATAAAAAGACAGACCTACAGGCATATACAGAACGGTGCATCCCAAATCAGCAGGTTATATATTCTTCTGAAGTGATCATGGATCTTTCTACAGGATAGACCACATGTTGAGTCAAAAGGCAGGTCTCAATGAGTATAAAAAGATTGAAATTATACAAAGCACTTTCTCAGATCACAAAGGAATTAAACTGGAAATCAATACTAGACAGTGTGACAGTTTGATATAGTTATGAATTCCAAAAATAGATATTGGATTATGTTTGTAAACTGGTCTAATTAAATTATAATTAGGGCTTTGATTGGGCTACGTCAGTAGGGCGTTTAGCCCCTCCCTTTGGTAGGTGGGGTCTCAAAGATAAAAGACATGGCAAAGGACAGAGTTGGAGTTTTTTGAGTTGGAGTTCTGTTGTGGAGTTTTGATGCTGGAGTCAGGGAAGTAAGTTCACAGAGCGGCTTGGTCGTGAGGAAGCAGAGAAGGCTCTGGGAAAAGAGACAAGCCGTTCACTTGATAGTCTACAGCTGTCTTGATAGTCTACACTCCTTGTGGCGTGAAGCAAGCCTGAGCCCAGAGAGAGGCAAGCCCCAGGAAGAGAGGAACCCAGGAAGCCTGAACCCTGGCAGACATTGACAGCCAAATTGCTCCAACACGTGGCAATAGACTTTGGTGAGGGAAGTAACTTATGCTTTATGGCCTGGTAACTGTGGGCTTCTACCCCATATAAATACCCTTTATAAAAACCAACTGATTTCTGGTATTTTGCATCAGCACCCCTTTGGCTGACTAATACAGACAGGAAAGAGGTAAATTTGCAAATGTGTGGAGGCTAAACACACTCCTAAATAATCAGTGGGTCAAAGAAGAAATTGCAAGTGAAATCAGTAAATATATTGAGACATGAAAATGAGAACACAAATTTTCAAAACTTGTGGGATACAGTGAAGGCAGTCTGTAGAGGGACACTTATAGCCCTAAATGCTTACATTAAAAAGAAGAGCTAAAATCAAATATCTAAGTGAACAACTAGAGAAATTAGAAAAAGAACAGCAAACCAATCCCAAAGCAAGCAGAAGGAAAGAAATAATAAAGATTAGAGCAGAAATAAATGAAATTAAGAACAACAACAACAAAAAAAACAATAGAGAAAATTAACAAAACCAATAGCTGGTTCTTTGAGAAGATCAATAAAATTGGCAAACCCCTAGCTAGACTGACAAAGAAAAACAGAAGATGCAAATAAAATGAGAAATGAAAGGGGGGAAGTTATGACTGAACCCATGGAAATAAAAAGGATCATAAGAGGATATTATAAGAAACTGTATACCAACAAACTAGACAACCTAGATGAAATGGACAAATTCTTAGAAATGCACAAACAACCTACACTGACGCTACAAGAAATACAAGAACTTAACAAACCAATCACATTTAAAGAGATTGAATCCATCATCAAAAATCTCCTAATAAAAAAAAGTCCAGGACCAGATGGTTTCAAGGTGAATTCTACCAAACATTTTGAAAAGAATTAAAACAAATCCTGTTTAAACTCTTCCAAAAAATTGAAGAGGAGGGAAAATTACCCAACACATTTTATGAAGCCAACAGCACCCTAAAACCAAAGTCAGATAAAGATACTACAAGAAAAGAAAATTACAGACCAATCTCTCTAATGAACATAGAGTCAAAAATTCTCAACAAAATACTTAAGACAAAAGACTTATATATACGACCAAGTGGGATTTTTTTTCCTGGTACGCAAGGCTGGTTCAACATAACAAAATCAATCAATGTAATACAGCACATCACCAAAATGAAGGAAAAAAAAACACATGATCATCTCAGCCCTTGCAGAAAAGGCATTCGACAAAATCCAGCATCTTTTCTTGATAAAAAACACTTCAAAAGATAAGAATACAAGGAAAATTCTTCAATATGATAAAAGGCATGAATGAAGAACCCACAGCGAAAATTGTACTCAATGTGGAAAGGTTGTAAGATTTCTCTCTAAGATCGGGAACAAGTCAAGGATGCCCACTGTCACCATTGTTATCCAACATTGTACTAGAAGTTCTAACTAGAAAAATTATACAACATCAAAAAGTAAAGGCATCCAAATAGGAGTAAAACTCTCACTTTGTGGATGACATGATCCTGTATTTAGAAAATTCTGAAGTATCCACAACAAAGCTACTTGAGCTAATAAATGAGTTCAGCAAAGTGGCAGGATACAAAATCAACATGCAAAAATCAGTAATGTTTTCGTACACTAGTATTGAACAATCCGAGGAGGAAATCAGGGGGGGAAATTCCATTTACAATAGCAACAAAAAGACTCAAATACCTAGGCATCAATTTAACCAAAGAAGTACAGGACCTATATGCATTAAACCACAAAACAATGCTAAAAGAAATCAACGAATTTTCTAAACAAATGGAAAGGCATTCCGTGTTCATGGATTGGAAGACTTAATATCATGAAGATGTCAATCATAGCCAAACTGATTTATAGATCCAATGCAATACCAATCAAAATTCCAATAGCCTACTTTACAGAAATAGAAAAGGCAATTACTAAATTCATTTGGAAGGGAAAGTGCACCCGAATAGCCAAAAGCATTCTAAAAAAGAAGACTCACATGGGAGGAATATCACTGCCTGACCTTGAAACATATTACAGAGCTACAGTGATCAAAACAGCATGATACTGGTATAAAGATAGACACATAGAACAGGGGGAATAGAATTGAGAGTCCAGAAATAAACCTCATCTCTATGGCCTACTGATTTTTGACAAATCTACCAAGCCCATGTTAACAGGACAAAACAGTCTCTTCAACAAATGGTGCTGGGAGAACTGGATATCCACAACCAAAAGACTGAAAGAGGACCCCTATCTCACTCCCTATACAAGGATCAAAATGAATCAAAGATGTAAATATAAAAGCCGGGACCATAAAACTACTAGAAGAAAATGTAGGGAAACATCTTAAAAACCTTGTGGTAGGTGGTGGTTTCTTGGACCTTACACCCAAAGCAAGTGCAACAAAAGGAAAAATAGATAAATGGGACCTCTTCAAAATTAAACACTTTTGCACTTCACAAGACTGTAAAAAGGGTGGAAAGACAGTCAACTGAATGGGAAAAAATATTTGGAAATTACATAACTGATACGGGTTTAATATCCATGATATATAAAGAGATGTTACAACTCAACAATAAAAAGACAAACGACCCAATTAAAAAATGGGCAAAAGACTTGAATAGACATTTATCAAAGAAGAAATACAAATGGCAAAAAAAAAAAAAAACCTTGAAAAAATGTTCAAACATCACTAATGATTAGGGAAATGCAAATCAAAACTACAATGAGATATCATTTCACATCTATCAGAATGGCCACTATTAAAAAAACAGAACTACAATTGTTGGAGAGGATGTGGAGAGATAGAAACACTTATTCACTGTTGGTGGGAATAAGAATCATACAGCCACTGTGGGGGACTGTCTGGCAGTTCCTAAGGAAGTTGAATATAGATTTGCCATGTGTTCCTGCAATACCACTACTAGGTATATACCCAGAAGAACTGAAGCAGTGACATGAATAGACATCAGTACACCAATGTTCATAGCAGCATTATTCACAATTGCCAAAGTTGGAAACAACCCAAGTGTCCATCAACTGATGAATGGATAAACTGTGGTATATTTACACAATGGAATATTATGCAGCTGTAAGAAGAAATGAAGTGGTAAAACATATGACAACATGGATGAACACTGAGGACATTATGTTGAGTGAAGCAAGCCAGACACAAAAGGACAAATACTGTATGATTGTGCTACTATGAACTAAATATATTGTGTAACATATTGTATGATTCCATTTATATAAAATGTAAATACAAATCAATTTATAAAGATAAAATTTGATTAGTAGTTACGTAATGCTAGGGAAGGCATGCTAAGTGGTGTGTTGTTTTTCTTTCTGGAGTAATGAAATAGTTTTAAATTTTTTTGTGATGATGAATGCACAACATTGTGATTATACTAAAAGCCATTGACTATACACTTTAGATAAATCGTGTGGTATGTGAATATATCTGAATAAAACGCTTAATAAATAAACAATGTGCAAGAATAGCCATAAATAGCACTTACGTGCAGCAGGGGAAACAGAGAGATTGATAGGTTAAGAACTTTCTTGTTTGTTTGTTTGCCAGTTTTTTGTTATTGTTATTATTTTTATTATTGAAATAATGAAAATGCTCTAGTAATGATTGAAGTGATGAAGGCACAGCTATGTGATTATACCAAATACCATTGATTGTATACTTTGGATGAATTGTATGCTTCATTAATATGTATCAATAAAACTGATATGTTAAAAAAAAAAAAAAAAGAGACATAGCCATTCTAAATTTGTATGGACCTAACAACAGAGCTTCAAAACGCATGAAGCAAAAATACCTGGGGGGAGTGGATGTAGCTCAGTAGTTTGAGTGCCTGCTTCCCATATACAGTGTCCCAGGTTCAATTCCCAGTACCTCCAAAAAATAATAATAATAATACACAAATGAAAGTAGAAATAAAAAACTTCACAGTTATAGTTGGAGACTTTGACACTCCTCTCTCAGTAATTTTTAGAACTAATAAATAGTCAATAAGGATATAGAAGACCTAAACAATATTATCAACCAACTTGATATAATCGACATTCATGAATTAATCCACCCAAAAACAGCACATGAAATGTTCTTTTTAAATGTATCTGGGACATTCACCAAGATATTCTGGGCCAAAATCTTAAGAAATTGAAAATAATTGAAACCATAAATGTTTTCTGACCATAACAGAATTAAACTAGAAATCAATAATAGAAAGAATATGGAAAATTCCCAAATATTTTTTAATTAAATGACACATTTCTAAGTAATACATGACTCAAGGAAAAACAAGGCAGATTATAAAATATTTCTAAATGAAGGAAAATTAAAACATAACATACCAAAACTTGTGGCATAGGGCCACAATTATGTTTATGAGGAAATGTATAATATTAAATGATTACGTTAGAAAAGAAGAAAGTTCTCCAGTCATGATTCTCAACGTCCATCTTGATAAACTAGAGAACAAGGTAGCAAATTATACCAAAGCAAGCAGAAGGAAAGAAATAATGAAGAGAAGAACAGAAATCAATGAAATTGAAAAACAGGAAAATAGAGAAAATCAATGAAAGCAAAAGCTGGTTCATTAAAAAATAATTCCAGATAGTGATAAGAGTTACAAAAAATGTGTATGGGTATATGGGAAGGGACTATCCTTAACTGGACGGTCATCTCTGAGGAGGAGATCTTACACTGAGACTTACATAACTTCTTGCCAATTGTCACTTTAAAGCAGGTCTTATCCAATAAATAAGCCCAACCTATAGTGGACATATACAAACAACTAAGCCTTTATACATTAGCTGACTAGTGCAGTTGCAAAGAATATTTGCAGCAAACTTCTGTTGGCAAAGCAGCTCTGTTGTCAGCAGAAAGATTCTTAATATTAAAACACTATTGAAAACAGTATTGAGACCAGCATGACACGTTTTTTTTCTCTCTTGGTCATTGTAGCCATTTGGCAATTTGATGTAATTATGAATTCCAAAAATTTAATTGGATCATGCTTGTAAACTGATCTGTTAATCTGAGCATGATTAAGTTACGATTAGGGCGTTAACTGGGCCATGTCAGTAGGGTGTTGAGCCCCACCCCTTGGTGGGTGGGGGAATCGAATATAAAAGGCAAGGCAAAGGACAGAAGGAGCAGTTTTTGAGAAGCAGTTTTGATGTTGGAGTTTTGATGTTGGAGAGAAGGCCCCAGGAGAAGAGAAGTGAGCCGTTCGCCTGATAGTCTATGGCTGACCTTGTGGAGGAACCAGAGGAGGTAAGCCCAGAGAGAATCGCAGCCCCAGGAAGAGAGGAACCCAAGAAGACTGAACCCTGGCAAACGCTGGCAGCTGTCTTGCTCCAACAGGTGGACTTTGGTGAGAGAAGAAACTTAACGCTTTATGGCCTGGTATCTGTGGACTTCTACCCCAAATAAACACCATTTATAAAGACCAACCCATTTTTGGTATTTCACATTAGCACCCCTTTGGCTGACTGATACAGTCATCAAACATGTTCATTTGTAATTTGCCAACTATGGTAGTGTATTGAGCAAGTGTCATATGGTAGCTTACTTTGTTATCTCTTAGTAGTGTTTTTCACTATTTGATTTGGCAATTTTATACATCCAGAGTATATCGCTGGGAGCGGGTATAGCTCAGTGGTTTGAGCTCCTGCTTCCCATGTACAAGGAGGTCCAGTGTTCAATCCCTGGTACCTCTTAAAAAAAAAAAAAAGAGTATATTCCTATATAGCCATGTTGATGCTTGTTTCCAAATGACTTCATAGCTTATTACTAGTGATTTAAGAGCTATTAAAGTATGTTTTAGTGCACAATGCACATTTTAGTATCAGTTATCTTTATTTTCAATGGAAATAAATCCAAAAGGCAAGTAACTGTCATCATAATTCCAATGTGTTAGAACCATAGTTTCCTCTTGGATATTTACCTCTTGACTTTAGAAAACTTAGGATACAATTGAAGTATTACATTTTTAAAATTTGTTTGATTTACAGTCTGAGGATCACTATTTCTACTCTTCCTTTTAAAACTTCTTTCTGCCACAGTTCTTCAGGTGAAGAGTTTTGGGATATGGATGTTTACATACTTTAACACTGAATAACATTGCAAACACCTTTGAAAGTAAAGTAAGACACATAATAGACCAATGATTACCAAATAAAACAAATACATCAACTGTGAATTGGGCAGTAAATGCTATTGCTACACCAGTGAATCGTGTTATACATTCAAGTATCAGATAATGGCATTCTCTGCTTATGGCACATTGTTTTAAAGACAGAATATCACGCACATGTAATGTAATTAGCATCTTCTTGTTAAAAATATATGTATTTTAGAAGGACAAAATACCCCTAGCATAATTTTTCCCCACCAAGAACTACCTTTTAATATCTCATGGAACTTTCCTGTGCCAGAAAACACAACTTTTGACATACTGTTATAAAGTTTACTTTTGACTAGCAATTCAATGCCTTAAAAAAAAATTCACTGCTCTGAAGTAACACAGTGTTCTGAAACTGCTGAAAAACATTGGCTCAAAAAAATACTTTGAAACATGTCTATAGAATGTGAAATAACCAGTTTAAGAGAAAAGAAAAAGAAAACACAGGAAATACAGTCAAGTGAAACTATGACCGCATGTTCTTATTTACCATTTAGTATGGACATGTGGTATTCGAGCAAAGGCTGATTATTAGTGAGCCTTTTTGCTCTGGTTGACAAGTTGGATTGCAACATTTCTAGAGTGAGTCACTTCCAAATCCCTCTACCCCTTAAAAAAATCAAGGGGTAATGGACGATTTCTAATCACTAGTACTACGGCTTTTCAATATAATGATGGGCCACTAGAGGGAGAAAAACGTTAAGTAATCTCAAGAGGCATCAGGTCCTATTACTCTCAAGCAAAAGGAGAGTTTTCAATGGTACGCAGCATGGCTTTTGTGATGTCTCCATGAGGTGGACGCGAGCTAAAAAAAAAAAAAAAAAAAAAA